>JAUMHH010068102.1:0-22858 GCA_032359455.1 Chlamys rubida
CGACGGACGGACGGACGACGGACCACGGACGCAGGGTGATTTGAATAGCCCACCATCAGATGATGGTGGGCTAAAAATCTTTGTTATAAGCAAGAATTTGAAAGGAAGCGTATTCGTACTTTTCAGGTTTTACTGTATCAGCACATTTTCAACACTAAAATATTTTCTGTTCAGAGCTGTTCCAGAATTACCTGTTGGGGAGGAGTGGGAGGCTCTTGACAGAAACCCCACCACCGGCCCATAAAATCTTAAAAGTGATTTAATATAAGAGATGGAAGACAGATCTGGTTTTAACAAATAAGGTAACTTCCACCTCCACCATACGATAAATTACATAACTGCCCTTATTGTTATGGAAATATTTTATCATGATTTTTTGAGCTGTGCAGAAAATGTTGATGTTGTATTAAACAATTTCACATAGAAATCAGATCTCATTTGTTTTATTGTAAATATCAAGTTATGTTTAATACATACATACAATTTACCACGTAACATTAAAGAGAAGAACCATTCTCACCTGAAGACTAGATCATTTGAAGACATAAAAGTGGCATTTTCTTCCTCAAAAGATAAATTTCTTATGATGACAGCAAGCTAAATGGGAAAAAATTCAAGATGTAAGATATATATTTCAGTATTAAGAAGATGACAGTCAAATAAAAATACCTGTCCGGAGAATTAGATAAGATTCTTGAGGCCTTGAAGAATGAGGTGAAATGTGGTATTTAGGGATAGGAATGACAAATTAACAGCTAAAACAAGAACGACAAAACAAGCTAACAATTTTAAATCAGGAACCTCAATGCCAATTAAAAGACAAAAAGCCAATGTATATTTGCTTTGCACTTATTTGAATTTTAACCTAGAAGTGACGGTTTAAGTGACCTCAATAATACAGTACACTGCACACATTTTGAGTGACACTGGGTTGCTTAAAATATCATCAAAATATCTTAGACAAATTAAAAGTTTTGGACTGGACAAGATGTTATAGAGGCTGCCATTCTTCCAATAGGAAGCTAACAAGTGTAGGAGGGTTCAGATCCCAATAGTGTGTGAGATAGATCTATTTACCTGTAGCACTCTTTGTCCTTCCAAGTCATGTCTGCCCCTGTCACGACCAAGGTTGAGTACGTCTTCGCCTATCAAGGGTTCTTAGGGAGGAAACACAAAATAGAATTAAAGTTGAATCAAGGCATAACAACATTACAAAATAACACATTTTGTTAGGAATCTAGATGGTCGTAAGTTTGACAATGAATCTACACACAGAGGAAAAAAATACAAAAACCCTTTTTACTACAAATTCTTTGAAGTACTTTTCACTTCAGTAAATCTCACCAACCTGTATAGGCTAACTACATTCCTAAGGTAACCCAAGTATCCAGACTATATACCAGAAATTCCACTTTATTAAGAAACAAGGCAAAATATTGCAGGCAACTCACGAACCCCAACCTGTGGTAAGAACTTAATAAATATGCTTGTAAAATCAAACATATTCCTCTACTTCGAGGGAAATGTAAGTACACTGGAGTTAAATGCAATGTCAAACCAGTCAGTAAAGCAGAAATTATGGGTCAGTGTCCTAGATTTGACATGTTGTTCCGGTACTCCTAAAGAATGATGATACTGGACCTCTATTACAAGAGTAATTAAGATGAAGTCTAATTAAGATGTCATATGGACAGATGCTTGAACAATGGAAAATGCAATTTCTCATATATATATATAATATCCATCTACTGATTTTAAGTTTGGGGACGGGGGGCATACAAGAGAAAGATGCTATAACTCTGTATGACTTATTTCAGTATGTTCCACTGTCATCCTAATTAATAGAAGTAATTGAAGGTGGCGCAGTGTACCCGACAAACTCACACACAGTAAAACAAAGAGCCATGGTTCTGTGCATATTGGGGCACAAGACCAGGTATTAGTGCACGACAATCCGCCATCTCAAGAGGTATTGAATACAAAATTGGCAACTGTAGGTAACACTTGACAAGTATACAAAATATGTATCAGACACAAGTAACATATTTAGGGACAGAGTACAAACCTAGTCCCCCTATGATAGTTCCAGTTGGGGACTTATAAAGTGTTTAGGCAGGGAAACCAGATTTTAATCACTAGACTAAATAGGTTTCCATGTTCACAAAGACTTAACACTTTCACCACTATAGACCATAATGGACTCATCCATATCAATGCATGGTAGAGTCTACTGAAGTTACATAGGGGTGGAAGGGTTAAGTATTCAGAGTAATGAGGCTCCAATACAATAAGTTAGTGTCATTATCTCGTTAACTGTTTATATGAGTTGAAGTTACTTCCTGCACTTTGTATCTACATGAAGCTTAATGTACAGACAAAGCTAATGTACCTCTCATTATAACAGTAAGGCTCGGTTCTTAATGACACCACTACCAGCATTACTCACTGCCACGTTTCCATGGATACTCACTTCTATTATAATTCCTTGAGGTTATAATCAATTTCTTAGCTTCTGTATCTTTGACTGTATCATACCAAAACTGGAAACAAGAAAGGAAAGTCATGTAAATGAAGAACACTTCAAAGAAAGGTAAACTAACAATCAACATCAAAACGAGGAGAAAGTGAATGTCTAGTAGTGCTCACATCATGTGTGGCAGCTTAAGGTAGTATTAACACAAAGTAGGTTCTACTAGCTAATCAGGACAGGATCCTTTTACAGCATTTCTATACTTCTACATATCAACTGTTTAACAAAGAAGCTTGTGGCAAAGTTAATGACAAATATCGACTTGAATCATGCAAATCTTATGAAAATGTCTTTTCCAGCTGTGAAGGTATAGAACCATAATCAAACTGAATTTCTGTCCGACAATAAAGGACACCGTTTCTATTGGAGACTTTCCTGAATGTTAATATTACTTATTAATTAACATTTATGAGTTATCGTATGTCAATGTTTAGGATTGCCTGACATGAAATAAGAACAGGTTACCTTCATGACATGATAGAATATCATTTAAACACTTACATGTATAAAATCTCTATGTAAGAATTTTCTCCAGTTGGACTCATACACCTCTTCTAAAGTTTCACACCCTGATGAGAAAAAGGGAAATTTGAATAATCAACCCATTAGTCATAACACAATAATTCTTTAAAGATTAAACACATGTCTTACATTACAATAGCATAAGAATTGTGACAAAAAAAATCCTCAAATTAGATATTTTTTTCAATACATGTTTAATCTTAACTTGATAATAACAAGTAACATTTTTTTTGTTATAGCCAAAAAGTTTTTCCGATTTAAAATATGCACTTAATTGAAAGCAATTAAGTCAGAAAATCAATCAGACTGCTTACATGTAAGGAATTCTGGCCAGTACGGCTGTACTTACCTGGTACAAATATGCCTATATGAGCCATAAGCAGGTTTAGTAGATGGTGGGACTTTTTCAACCGTAACACATGCTTCCCTTCATTGGATAATAGCGTACACACATTAATGACAAAGTCCACCTCGTTTGGCAGGCCTGACATAAGTGCTTTTTCCAATTTTTCATAATCGCTGATCGTGACATAATCTGTTGAAAGCCCATGCGACTGCCTAATAGGTTCTGTAAATTCGGTAAAAAGAAAAGTTTAAACAAAATGGAAAAAATCATATAGTTATTTTTTATATGGGTTATGATACATGGAGGTCTATTAATAATGTTCAATTTTATTTTCCATTATTTCTTTAAGGATATATACTACTACATTATTGTGACATGCATCTCATTTTCAAAAGAGTTCCAAAATAGGTAACTAAAAACTTCTGGATTTCCATTCCAGAAGAGCTCTTAACTTAACACTTAAGAATCTCCTATTTTAAAGAGCTCAATAACTTTAAAAACTTATGCATCTCCTTTCCAAAATAGCTTCACACTAACATCTCCACATAACCACAGATAATAATCTGTTAACCGCTTCGAGACGTAACTAGGTTGTGATAAAGCGGTATATAAGAACCTCAAATTATTATTTTTATTTTTATTATCTCATAATAAATGACACCTTTAAAAGTTACACAATTCTACATATAAATGGTAACATGCGTAAAGTTAATTAAATTTTCTGAATCAAGATGATTGAAACACAATTCACAATTATAATATGCAATGTAGCCTATAGTCTGAATTTTTCATTTGCAAAAAGCTTTTTGTCTCTTCAAAACTGATTATACGGTAGCAAAAATTGATAAAGTAAAATGCATGGGGACTGCACTTGAGATGAAAATGTATTCATGGTATTAAATTAATTTTCATATAAACTGAATTATCCACAGGACCTAAGAATGATTTAAATTAAACTGATAATTATAGGTATCAAAATTCAAAATAACTGCTTGACTGTAGATGAAAATAGTAGAAATCATTTAACACTGTTCAGATAGCATGAATATTTAACTACAAATTTATTTTTATGTTTTAAAGTGTACTATAAAGATTCTTTATAACTGTGACTTGATTTTTTTCTACAGATGATGTATATTTTTTGCATATAAAATTCCACAAATTCAGTTTTTTGTACATATTTCTGAGACACTAATTTGTGTTTAACTCAAAATGTCTTTTGTTATATATGAATTATTTTCATTCAGGTAATACTTCAATCCTCATGAACAAAGATAACATTACACAAATACAATTAATCTGAAGTAAAACGCTAGCCCTGTGTATCTCCCGTGTCCACTTACCTGGTACCCTGTGTTGGCTGTAGTTGTATGAACTAGGGATACCATAAATAGGCAGGCAGACCTTTTTGCGAGCTGGAGTGTCGCCCTCGTCCTCGACATACTTGCTGTCTGGGTCTTGTCCATGGAAGTGTACCTTCTCATACTTGTCCAAATGTCTATGTAACAAAATAATTACATCCTTGATAACGAATTTGAAGCTTCTAACAAACAAATATCGCTACTGTATCTTATCACAGACACTAAATCATCTCGCTACTGTATCTTATCACAGACACTAAATCACCAAACTATTACAGACAGAGAGTTCACTGGTAAAGGATCATTATCAGACCACTAGCCTACAAAACAATATAAACAGACGTCAACAATATAAACAATATACAACAGAGGTCAACAAGCAGTCAACAAAATATGATCACAAAGTCAGACACCCCTATGATGCTTAACTGATCTGCGCTGTTTCATGAAACGATTTATTTTCTAATCTTTTAATGCCACCAATAGTAGGTGATCCAATACTGAAAAGATTAACTTTTCCCCATTTTTGAAAATATACTGGACAAAAATAAGAAACATCTGTGCTAGGTTAATCAGCTGATGAACAACTGTACCTGGAGATAATTGATACACAACACAGGATCGAGCCATGTAGGTTTTTATATTAAAGAGAAATAATTCAAGTAATGTCAAAATATCAGCAGCACATCCTGTACACTGCAACCATACTTTTTCAAAATATTTCAACAATTTTCCCTGACTAGACATACTGTATAGAATGAGTTTGAGTAATTGTATGTTATGCAAGTGAATTAATGCATGTCAAGATTTTATTTCAGTTGTACACCTAACAAGTAAGAAATGCTGGCGTTTCCACTAGCCCTTCCTATCAATTTATTGACACCTGCATACTTTCCCAACCTACTGGATTTCTTTCTATCAATTTGGCCTTGTATATTATATTGACAGCAAACAAACTAGTCGTATTACCTTCTGAAGTGTATTAGGTTAGAACTTGTACAATTATCAAGTGACTCAGCTGGATTCTTGAGAAGCCTAATATAAACTATCGCAATGGCATGCTTTAATGCATTTTTACTTTTATGTCTTTTATGCTCTATGAAACAAATTTCATTACTTTTCATTTCCAATTTTTGTTTACTTATAAGTTTGATATATCTAAATTCATGTGCTTAAATACAAACCATTTTCTGGAAATAGTAAAATTGTTCACAAAGCTATACATATTGGAAAGTGGTAAACATATAGTCATATTCTATCAAATCCTCACCCAACCAGGCAGTCTCATGTTTCTGTAGACATACTGTTTTGTCAGTCAGTATTTCCCTGATCAACATTAAATTTCAAACAATTTGCTGATGGGCAGAGAAATGTGAGAAGGAGCCATTATACAGACTGACAAGGGCTCGCCTGACAGAAATACTTGCATGTTCATGTAAATATAAATAAAATGTTACTGGCCTAGCTGCCAGTGTACTGCTTTGATGATAGTAAAATCAATGTTAAAAGGCTCTGTGAAGTCTGAAGGGTTGGGCACTTCCTCCACACAACACATGCCCTGCTATAAGGCCTCACTACTCAATCTATCAACATGCTTCAGCACATATTACTGGTAGGGGTTCATTCAGCTTTTATTATAAAGACGTGATTTTAAATCTTACACCACACTCAGGCAATGAATACATTTCCTAAACAGTTGGCTGCTTGTTCCTTACACGAGATAATTATATTGTTATGTATGACACGAGATAATTATATTGTTATGTATGACAGACACTTTCTCAACTTCCTATAATGATGTTAATATTATGTATACATATTAATTCTGTTCACGTAATGATGCCTTTGGAAGACCGTACATTATTTCTGTTTACATAATGATACCTTTGTAAGGTACATTATTTCTGTTCACATAATGATGCCTTTGTAAGGTACATTATTTCTGTTCACATTATAATGATGCCTTTGTAAGGTACATTTTACTGTTCACATAATGATGACTTTGTAAGGTACATTATTTCTGTTCACATAATGATGCCTTTGTAAGGTACATTATTTCTGTTCACATAATGATGCCTTTGTAAGGTACATTTTACTGTTCACATAATGATGCCTTTGTAAGGTACATTATTTCTGTACACATAATGATGAGGTCATAAAACCAGCAACTTTAACTGTTATGTGATCGCGGGATTCGTTTGATATATATCAAAGGATCAAACTAGTCTTTTCCTCTCGTCCTCAAGGTGCTGCACATTGAGCCTTCAATTTTGCTATGACATAGTCCAGGGGTGCAGAGTGTGAAAGTGAGCGTAACCCCTGGATATTGGGGAGGACACTGAAGGGTCTACTGAAAGTCTTGCTACTGCCAGATTATTTAAGGTTGCATGGTTAACCTAGCTAGTGCTGTTCAAAGAATTCTAGTACTTTGTATGACATCATTGTATTTTTAAAAAAAAGTGTAAGACTAGAATTCATGGTTTAATCAATATCATGATGCAATACTTAAACTTTTAAAACACTGGATATTTTAACTCTTAAAAGGCTAAAATGATCATGAAATCTATGGGGTTTTTTTAATCTTCATACCTATAGCGTGCACTTCAGCTTAAATGGTCTAAAAAGGTTTTAAAGATCTAGTCATAAAACCCTGATCTATTTAATTCACAAAGAAATACAATCTTCACTTTCCTTTTTAACTTCAGGCTTTTGCAGTTATGTTGGGACTACGCCAGAAACAGGGAATATTGTAAATTCCAGGGCAAAACAACAAAGTGAAGTCCATTTAGTTTTTTATTATCATCTGTCTACAAGCTTCAATTTCCTGTCTTTTTTTTTTAAACTCTATTGAAAGTGACATGTCTAATTGTTCCTATGCTAGCTACTTACCCCTGGAATCTTAATCGTTTTCTTAAAGATATAGGTTTGATAAAATAAAAAAAATATTGCTTAAACTGAAAATGAATATATTTTCCAAGAAAATGGAACCTGATAGACAGAAAGCTAGGTGAAGCCTGTTGAAACTGAATACCATAGCAACAAGATGCTTTTTATTGTGAGCAGGTTCTCCAATTTTATAACAAAATTGACCTATATATGACCGAGATGAAGATTAAGTCCATGATCATGAAAAAATCCTGATTTTAGTCCAAATTTGAATTTGAATTTGAAGTACTACATCATATAACTAAGTAGGATTGACTTCTCAGTGAATTATTTATGTCAAGAACTGAACTTTGGACAAGTCTAAGGCTGTGTCTTATTGTATATAGCTATAGAATTTTTCAATAATGTATCAATTTTCAATGGATCCATCGTTTGGAGGCAGCTTCACGGGGCCAGAAGATTGTGTGATTGAATTATTTTCTTTGATGCGTGTTGGAAATCTGGAGTGAATATCCTGTATAGTGCTCACATTTAAACGAAATCCCACTGACCTGATATAGATGTGTTTTATGGCCTGGGTTCCGTTACTGCAGCATTTGGGGACATGGAAGTCGCCCTGGATCTGTTCCCACAAATCTTCATCATTCACCTACAACACAACAATAATACAAACGTTCACACCCTTGTTAGCCTTCGTCATTACACAGACTTATCTGGTGTAGCCATGAATAATGGAATTCTAGCTTCAAGGCATATCCTTTCCCCTCATTCTAAAAGTTATTGATTGTTTTCCTATTCACAATATATATAATCTACATATATACTGGCTGTTAAAAAAATGTATTCCCGTCCTCTCATATGTAAATGTAGCCACACTGCAGATTTATCACGTCATTGTCAGCATACATGATGTACAGTTATAGTATAGGCTACAAAGGACATTTCATGTGAGAGTATAACATTTGGTTAGTCAATATCTTACTATTCCATTACTTGCGTTATATCTAGACCTGTGCTCAGTTGGCAAAGCTAATTGATGAAGTAACAGAAGCGCTGTTAGCTATATAGCCAGCTACAAGCTTTAACAACATGCATTACCACATCATTTCTACATAATCAATAATTCACAAATGCCACAACAAGATTAACTCTGATGAGAGAACCTTGGTTTTTATTTTTATTCTGCTACATGTAGCTTGAAAGCTTAAAATCTAATACATGTTTAGATTATGTAGTCAGCCCTACATAAACTTGCTTAAAACCAATTTTATCATCCAAGATCAAACAACTTTTCAATCATATTACCTATGCATATGTGATGTGTATGATGCATCTATGGCGTAAAACAACTTAATTATTGATAATGTGTACACGTGTTTACAACCTACACATCTCACACTGCAGACCTAACAAACGCACTCTAGGTATACATACTCATATACTGTTTAACCCTTTCACCCCTATGTAACTTTAGTAGACTCTACCATGCATTGATCTGGAGGAGTTCATTATGATCTACAGTGGTGAAAGGGTTAAAGAACTAAATCTTGCATCCTTGATCATACCTTGGCTTGCCCATTAATAAAATGCACATAATGTTTATATAAATAACTTGAAATCATTTCTCTAATATCGTGTTTAACAATGTATTCCCATAATATATAATATGTTATTTAAGCACATAATGCATGGATAAAATGATGATGCATGATTTGATATACCGTCATATATATATATAAATGTATCATATGATGATTTTATATTAGCGCTATACACAAACGTACAGGCTTTATGAAAGGTTTGCAAAGCTTACTCCATAATTTAATGTAAATAAATTCAAAGCCAGTATTTTTGTGTGTGTACATCTCATCAATGTCAGAGCTTTGCCACACTGGAGTGGGATGTCATTACGTAATCTGAGCTGGTGAGATATTTCATTATACAGATAAAAAGAGGACACATTCTCAGTCACAAGCACACAGGATACTTCACCGGTTACACTTTCAGCTCTTCAGTAAAATCAGTTAGCTATCAAATATTCAACAACTCTTAACTCATGATTGTCTTGCAATTTGCAAAATAGTTATTCTGACATTTAAATCTTCTAATTCAATAGATCAGTGAATTTATGATCCGGTCCTTCATTGACATTACAATAAACTTCGACAATGGAAAAGTAATGGAATCCAAACTATAAAGTTGATGGGAATCAAATTAAGTCTGTATCAGCCAGGTATGGATGGTGATCTTCATATTTATTTTAAATGCCTCAGTCAGGAGGGCATGCATACAATTTCTACTTTCCTTCCATAATTTCATTATGTTGCAGAAAAACTCTAAAGGGTACCCCCAACCCCGATTTTAACCCTGTATCATTTATTTGCAACAAATCAACTGCATTACAAAAATATTTGGTCCTTACCATATGTATCTCTCATTTAAATCTACAACATCAAATTAGATATATCTACTGTGAAAATAACATTCTATATGAATAACAGAATCACATTTTTTGTATCAATTTTCATACTGTGACGATGAGAACAAGGAGCAATTTTACCATGGAACTAATTTCTTACATGATACCAAGATTCAATTATTCCTTCATTTCATTTTTAAATAAATCAAAATTTGTGCTTTCACTGCAGGCAAAAAAGTACAAACATGTCGCAGCTTGATGACTTATTATCCCCAACAAAACCCAACCTTAGTAGGCTCCGATTTGCTGTGGCGACAAGCCAATATCTCCTAAACTTCCTCCATAGAAGAAACATAAAACATCTTACTTTGATGAACGGAATTGCAAACTAAAACAATTTTCCAACAAGATGCTACAATCAATGACACTTTAATCAATTTTGCATACATGAATATTAGAGGGAGAGAGATTTTAATCTGCTTCAATTCAGACTTACTCTGCATGTCTTGTGAGAGTAATAGTTTCCCCTCCAATTGCCTTCTCCATTGCTTCCTCAAGATTTTAATCGCTGAACAAATCACATGCCTAACCACTTTGTCACTCGTTTGTGTTCAACTAAATAAGAATAAACCTATATGCCTACTTTGTACATTCCTCTCTGCGGACTGTGTAAACTGAAAAAAGTTTTTGTCGTCATCACCGAAAATTGAGAAGTGCTGTCATGACTAAGATTGATAGAAAATAGAAGAACGTTCTCTCAGAATTTTCCTCCAGTGCAAAGCAGTAATTATTTGTCTGTTTTTTTCCCTCACACAAATCATGGGATGAATTCCAAGTAGAAAAGTGGAAAGCGCCAATATATCACTATGGGCAGTGAGAACGTTCTGAAAGCAACCTATATTCATCTATGGAGATGAGTTATGTTGTACATGAATCACACACTCTATCATCCCTACCAGAGGAAGGATCCAGCCACGGCCTCTGGTTACATTTTGTAGGTGTACTATTGATCATCAGACCTCGGTACAGATACAGTGTTGTGGACTGCAGGTGTTAATTAGAAAACACTTCTGTACCGGTGATAGTGCTTTTATTTCATTTATGATTTACTGCCCTTTCAATATATGTGAAAAGAAACATGACACCCACTGCACCTGTATCACTTATTTTATTAGTTTGCTATCTGAATGATCACGAGATAGTGGCACTCTTGGATTTTGATCTCAACAATTACTATGTACAAGAACACTTGAATTGGTGGAGATCAGTACGAGATCTAGGAACAATTTTTGTTGAGATTTGTTTGTTAGAACATAGAAGAATTCAGAAGAAGTTAGTGTCATTTCTTTTTAAACAGTTGTTAACAATCTTCTCGGTACACGTTAAGGTAAAATGTCAGTTTCTACCATAATTTTCCTATAATTCTCATTATCAAAATAAGTCACATAACTGCACAAGTAAGATTTCCCCTTCCGGCAATCCAAAACAGCAGTATGGTAATCTCTGTGTAACAAAATGTAATTACAGCCTACATCAGATTAGAGTTTGGGTGGATGCCAAAAACGAAAATTACAAATGATTATCTTCCTGCAGGAACCAAAAGAAATATCTCCAATTGAAACCGAAAACTGATGATTCCATCACATGTACGATATTAGTAAAATATGCACAATGAATCTCTGTGTGCTTTATACTGTTCTATCGGAAACAATTCATTACCATAATTTTGAGCACAACATACAAAATAAAATGACAATGCAACTTCCAAAGTAACTCCTCTGTGTATCAAATCTAGCTTATGGGCAATTATTGGAAACGCAGTGTTTCCTCTGGCAGCGGAGAGCTGTAGAGTTAGATGTAGGAATGAGTGGAGAATTTAGACTCCGCCGTGAATAACAACATAAAATGCTAACCTTGTGGGGCTACAAACATCAATAATGACATCTCGATTCCATCAGCAATCACTTGTACAGCCTACAATCATCCAGTAAAGTAGTGCTGATGTTGTCGGGCAGATTCCCCCCTCTACCTCCCAATCCTGTCTGTCGAACACACCTTGTAAACTAGGGGGGCCTTATATAATGACTTACAAAGCAGCAAGTAATGCTACATTAATCACCCTTAAACAGCACATAACTGTTTTCTTTTACTATTTTATCAACCAGGATATATAGACAGCATGATTTCTGGGACACAGGCTTCAGTATAAATATGTCTGGCTAACAAATAACTTGTATTTAAAAGGAAAACTATATTAAAAGTTTCAATATGATGCATACAACTGAATGTAAAAAATTTCATTGCATATTCCAAAATGAAATATGCATATTATAACATTCAGCCTTAATTCATTCTGATTGCATACTGGCAACATCTGCAAAATTGCAGCTTGTTGTGCTTGGGAGAACAAGTATAGAATCAGATGTAAAATAGATTACAATTTCAGGTAAAGCATACATTTCAGACCTGTTGGTGCATTCCAACACTGAAGATAAATTCATCAGATTTAAGCTTGACTGAAGGTGTTCATACTAACTAAATCCCATCTACACCTGGAAAGTATGGTATGCATAAAATTTACCCTAATTTGTTTACAACAGCTTTGTGAGTTCTGATTAAGAACCCTACATCCATCACTACCTTCTTACCCATGCCTTACTTTATTTCCATTGGAACTTTATTAGGCAATGCACTTTTGCCAGCAAAATCAATTCCTCAGTGTAGAAATTTTACTGCAATAAATTCTTTTAAAGAAACCAGAATTGACACTTAGTAATTCAAGCATGAGAAAAAAAACAAAATTTCACCACTGATCAGAAAAATAGGATTTCACTTTACACAGGTCCTGGTTATAAACATGGCTCCATTGTATTCACAAAACATGGATGATGCATGTACATCATCAAAAACACACAGCTGTATAGCAGTGAATTAAAACTACGACCTGGCCTTGGCCACCTGACCCAGATCTAGAGCTAACAATATCAGCACCAACACTGAAAGAGAATATAATGATGCTCCATGCAAGTTCCTATGAAAGAGGTTTTACTTGATTTCAAGCAACATACAAAATGTAGCCTTTTCTTTTCCCAACAGGGGAAGTCATTCTAATATCCTTATATCTGCAAAGGATAAAGGATCCCAATCAAGGGTTGTTGACTATATCAATACATGGTAAAATTTATCATTGAGGATGCTCCCTCCCAACCATGTCTAAGCTTGCACTGAACACTTACACAATCTCTGGCTTGTTGTGAAAAATGTAGATAAAAAAAAAAATCATTTGTAAGTAGCAGCTGTAAAGATCTCCACCAGCAGCTATCAAGACCACAACAAAGCCAGCTTTTAGTAAATCTAGGCTTGTGGTTTCACAATGAATGACAGCATCTCGCATATCTTGTTTCAAATTTCTATTTTATCATCAGCTTTGTTTTTCTTCTCTTTCCATTTTATCTGACAGCAATAAATAATCACATTTCTATCCAATCAAAGCAGAAACCTGCAAATGCCCGACTTTTTAATTGATTTTTTTGTCTCCAAAATTGTCACAGCATGATACATGTATACTGAACATAAACCACTATCATGATCTGTTATGGTGTAGAGCAAATCCATATATTTCATTTCAGCCTAAAAAAAAAATCTGAGTCTTTGATGGAAACATCATATTTACTTTTAGCTCAATGCTACCAGGCATATTATATAGCAGCTGCCACTTCAACAACAGCCTGACATTAAATATTTATAAAGTTTTCACAAAGTTATCAACGAAATGTCAAAAAAATCTATATCTTTTCCCTCAAATTGCTCCATCTCAATCTATAATTGAGCAGAGCACTTTGCATGTATGGTTGTGATGTGTGGTATTAGGAGTATTTCCACCAGCTGATATAGGCAGTGGATATATCAGTAAGAGCATTGCTTCTTGTCTACATTTTATTAGCCCATTGGTACAGGAGATCAGGCAAAACAAAGCAATAAATCCAAATTTTATTTCCCAAAACACTCCTTCAGAGTATAGAAGGCTGACAACGCTCGTCAGCCTTTCTCTTTCCTGAAAGTGAGGTGAAATATAAAATTCAGACAAGACCTGTCTGAACAGCAAGACACAATCAATTCAACTAGGATTGCAGAGTGACATTGCAAAAGTCATTCTCAATGGTATGCATTCAATTTCACTTCTTGTACGGATGATAATCCCTTTCCTGCACTTTGATTGGTTGACGAAAATAGTCTCAGCAGTGAAAAATATAACAAGTATCACATGACTTCAGAAGTATATTAAATATATATAAATATGTCCAACAGATCTGTATCACAGGTATTTCCTATTCATGAACATTTTCTTTGTTTTTTTTGTTATTGATTAACCAAGTAAAAAATACCCAGTATTAGGCGTTCACAATTTGCAACCAATAATTAAACTTTATACCTTGTATATATACATTGTAGATATATATGGAGCCCACTTTGAAGAAGGTTCATGTAACCTTGAAATTGACTCCTTACCGTTTTCACTGCATTAAGCTCTCCTCCCCCTTTATTGTATTTACCCCAATCAATGATTAATAGTACTTACACTTTAAAGCAGAGGTTTATGTCTGATGATCATGGCTGGCCTTTCCCGTGATGTTAATGAAAAATGTTATTATTCATGATGTCTGCAGACAATTTTTCTATTATAACTTGCATTTTATTATTCTTATAAAAGCCCCATTTTAAGACATTTTTGAAGCACCCTGGAAGCTTATTGTGTTTAATATATGGTTGACCTGTGTGTGGTACTTGTGTACCCTGAAGTCATAATATTACACTCACCGACACAACAAGAAATATTCAAAATGAGTCAGAAGTTGATCCAAACATAATTTACAGTTTTTTGCATTGGACCCCTAGTAAGATGCTGTGACCTTAACTTATTGACCCGTGAAGACACATTTGAACCCTTCCAATTCAAAGGTTGGAATAGTTCATTATGAAATGTCAGGGGTAAATGAGTTAACATTGAAGATAAAGACATACAGTTCTGTGTGGTGTGCAACAATCATATAATAAACAAATTAGTTATTTGATTGTTTACTCCTTACTGTGACCTGGAACTTGAGGCTACAGACCTCTGTATGGTATGCAAAAATGCATACATGTGCAATTCATACATAAACTGTCCCACATATTTTAGTAAATTTTCCAGATGCCGGTTTGAAATTATCAGATAGACTTATGACTTGGTGGAGAGCCAAGCTCTATACAAACTATATTTAAATCATAAGCTTAATGCTGCAAAAATTTCCTCATGGGAATTCTGGGATACACACATACATGAAGAATGCCAAAACAAACAAATGTTGGCATCATCAAGTAGCATTATGTGTCTCAGCTCTGCATGCATACATTGTATCGTGGTACCATAATGCAAAACAGAACACCAGCAGAATCTGTGTTCAAGCCTACAATGTATATATAAAACACAACAGTAACACCGAACCTCACTCCTTAAAATATGTTTGTCACAAACAGGAACATAACCATGATGTCCCTACCTCTTAAAACATCTGCCTTCGGTGTAAGACCAGAGACATCTGCGACACAACAAACAAAAGAACAAAGCTCCACAGTGTTTAGCCTTTCATTGCATTACAATTGTTGAAATACACTTTTTTTATCCCTTACCAACTTGTTTCTTTCAAGTAATACTTTTTATTTTAAAATACCGTTACACATGCAGATGTTGCAATGATATACAGATCACATGCAATACTTTGGAGTATGCCAAGTTCAGATGCAATGTTGTCACACCACCTGTAGATGTATGCATTCAGCCCACCTCAGGTAGAGGACCAGGCCACCACAGGTGGAGGACCAGGCCACCACAGGTGGAGGACCAGGCCACCACAGGTAGAGGACCAGGCCACCACAGGTAGAGGACCAGGCCACCACAGGTGGAGGACCAGGCCACCACAGGCACTTGCCATCTGTTTAATGACACAATAATTCAACTGTGTTCATACTAGGCATAGCACAATATTGGCCACAATGCATCTAATAGATTGTTTGAAGTTGTTTTAAGCGTCACAAATATATCACAAGTTATGCACCGATAATGTACTTCAAACGCCAAAACCTCTATACTTAACACCAAACTATGATAAATATCAAAATACAATAGATTTCAACCATTTATTTAATAACGTTACACTAAAACTCCCCATATTAGAATTTGGGAACTTGGTAAGATTTGCATACCAGACACCAGCATATATATAGTAAACAGCGTAGAATGGGGACAGCTATAGGAAGTGTCCTGTTAAGGTAAAGGTGTACTGTGTACACAGTACTAGTATGTACATTAGTGTAACACCACCAGTAGACCACAGATTACAGTGGTGACCTCATAAACACCACAAATCTCTGGTATGCTGCAAATATAGGTCATGATCATTGATCTGGGAAATCCCAGGAATCTATTTATAATCGAGTGCTCTAGTGCTCTGGTACCTGGGCTGTGGACCATTCATACAGTACAGTACACACACAAACTCACACACACCACCATAGCACACTACATACTACAGCCTTACTACGCTGCACTCCGTGACCACTGTAACCTGGATAGTGGCAGCCAGACACTTCCATATCGCTCTCTATACCTCCTCACACAAGGAAGGTTTCCAAGTACAAAAAAATTACTGTCCTAGACATAAAAACTTCTATACATTCCCTGTTACCAAGCTTACATATACAATGGGAGGTACAGTATGGGTAATTAACAGTTAAGTCTTTTTAATTGGCAAACCAGAGTAGACTGAATTAACGGTATATTGACAAATAATTTTGGAATTTTTGAAACCACTGATGGTTTTTTATTCTCATTTTCTTAAAAGTCTTTGTAAACATCCAAGAACATAAAAATATTTGTTAACGAGAAAGTATGTTAATCCTTTACACTCACGAGGTTCTATAAATATACAGGAAATAGTAATAAAATGAGAAATACTTTTCGGTTATTGTACACATTTTTTTAATGAAACTAATAAATTCAATACAAAACAGAAAGATTAAACCAATTTATTTGCTAAACTTACATTTTTTCCCAAATTTCATTAATCATTTGATAGCCTGTAAAATGTCACCAAAACAACAAATTCTATCTTTTTTATGAGTTACAGTAAGAATGCTCAAATGGATATTAAAATGAGATGGTTTGCCAAACCTTGATGACTTATCAGTGTAGCCCAGACAAATGGACTTTCTCCTTAGATACAAACGTGCATGCCGCAGGAATAAGATGCTGCAATTTAATTTCACTGGCAAAGATCACTAAACCAATCTCGCATCATAGTTACTATGACAACCAGAGATTTATTAATTTGCCACGCACACCACAACAAACCATAGGTATATATATTGTATTCCATCAGTGTCCCCTGCCTATGCCTTTGTTGTAAAAGAAAAGTTTGGTGACTTTACCTTTATAATCATTCTCAAAGCAGATCTTGTCACTGCTAACAGAGTTTTCTTACTAAATACATTGTTAAATCACTTTGTATCTACAAACAGAAAACTGAATCGATTTAATAATGCTTCGGAACACATATATACTGGTCTAAACAGGTTCTTTCCTCTCACTTTGGCAAACAACAGCTTTCACAAAGAAGTAAATATCTTTGGAGGTCATATCTATACCAGGTATTTAACATCTATTTAATGCTGTAAATGGCTTGAGCTTGTTGTCCTTTTCAGCCCCCTGTGCACAGAAAGTACACCTTGTCTTTATGAAGCTGCTCCATGAGAGAAAGTGTACCCCATTTTTTTGAAGCCATCTCCGGAGATAAAGCAAAGTGTGCACCAAACTATATAAAGGATTACCATACAGAAATCATACTGTATTTGTCTGCCTCAGGTCAGAAAAATCATGCCCTGTCCTTTGGCCATGGGGTCACCTCAGGTCAGAGAAACCATACATTGTTCTCTGGAGCCAGCTCAGGTCACAAAAAAGTATACACTGTCCTTTGGGGTCATCACAGGTCAGAGAAATCACACCCTATCCTTTGGGGTCATCACAGGTCAAAGAAAGTACACACTATCCTTTGGGGTCATCACAGGTCAACAGAAATTGAACCCTGTCATTTGGGTCACCTCAGGTCAGAGAAACCATACACTGTCCCCTGGAGCCACCTCAGGTCAGAGAAAGTATATCCTGTCCTTTGGGGTCATCACAGGTCAGAGAAATCAAACCCTGTCATTTGGGGTCACCTCAGGTCAGAGAAAGCATACCCTGTCCTTTGTTGGCATTTAATTTCAGAGAAAGCATACCCTGTCCATACGACCTGTCCTTTGGAGCCACTTTGTCTGAGAAAGCATACCCTGTGTCCTCCGGAGTCACCTCATGTCAAAGAAACCATACCCTATCCTCTAGTCACCTCAGGACAGAGAAGGATACCCTGTTGTTCTGAGCAGTGCAAACTTCAGGGGAAAGAATACTTTCAGAGAGAAAGTATATGCAGTATACCCTGGCACTGTGCCAACAATTGGTGGCCCACACCAGAAACAATCTAGGTTTCATGCTTATCAATGCAAGTACTCATTAATTTCTTGTACACTTTCAAAAACAGCCATAGCTATAACTGATCCAAGTCTCACTGAAGCTTCGGCAGAGGAAATATAGGTGCAAGATAATGAAACAGATAATTACACCTGTACATTGGTAGGTAAGCTGCCAGGTCATGCTCGAGAACAATCTTAGCTGCACATGCTATAAAACAAGATTGCATGGATTACTACAACAGCTGAATAATTCCACTTTATATAACACACTGCCAAGAATGCATTACAACTTAAATACCAAAATTCTATTCCAGGTCTCCTCTTGCAAAAAGTACAACTATCAGTACTGCAGACACTACACATCCTTTACTAAAACAGTTCATAGGATAAACTTTGAAAATAAATTTCAAATGAAACAATTACCGGTATACAAATTTCACATTCTGAAATAGTTTTCATGATTAATTCTTTATTTCACTCGTGATATGTAGAACTGTTAACATACAATATGTGTGTTCACACATTATATGTTGTCATGGTACACACCATATCTATAAATCACAAGGTCATGTATACTGGATCCTGCTACAGTCAAGTCTGAACATGGCATTCCTTTTCTAGGTAAACAGCTCAGAATAATATACCATAAATATTGTATGAGATGCTCTACATGAACCACTTACAGTTATAACAAGTTGGGCTTACATTAAAATAGGCTGCCATTTCATCACTAGGTGAAGTGTTTTATTTATTTATTTTGCCTTCAGAGATTAATATTTCAGAAATAATACTTGTTATGACATTGCATGTTTTAATTGAACCATTTTGTTTTGCACTAAACATATTTTCTAGAGTCAGGTGAATATTTTTAATACGACTTACCCTTGGTATTCAAAAGGTATATTTCATATTTCACATCTGATTAAGTCTTAAATTAGGAGTGATAGGTTCAATTATAAACACAAAGTTTCTAAAATATAATGCATTTATTTAAAAGTTTTAGAAAATTTTCTACCACATACAATTTCATCATAATTTAGCTAACTACTGGATCACTTCAATGATAGTAATGTATTAAACTCTCAAATAAGCATGCTGCATCTTCCGGTCTTTTTGTTTTTGAGCATCGAGACTGGAATGTCATTATTGCTGAGTTCTAATTCTGTTGGTAATTATATATAATGATCATGATTTCTGAAACACTTACAGATTGTGTTATCATCCTGACTAATGAGGTTAATGGCAGATTTTTATGGCATGCCACGTGCACCGAGCATGAATCACAGGTGACACATTGTCTGCATCTATTGCCTTACATGAACAAGCCATTCTATACAGGCTGAAATGACCTTTGCCATCTCTACAGCAGAGGACAATTTTTAATCAAAGCAATATACACGTATACAAGGCTGATGTTTCCATTTTACATAGTAAATCAATGCAGCTCAACCCAATACAACAGAATGCTCTCCTTCCAAAACAAAACAAAAGTAATTGGACCAGACTTTGTCAGATAACGACCTTAAAACCCTACACAAGCAGTGTTAATAAAGCGTCAATTCTGTGCACATCTCACCAGCTTTACTACCGTAAAACATGTATCAGATATGCACATGCTTTGATAGCTACAGAGCTGCAACATATGTGGATCTTAGTAAATTGATTCCATGCCAAGCACATTCAATTGATTTTGGCAGATGTGCCTTTTTTTCTCCCCACTTACACCTTACTGTTTACTTCCTCTTACTTAATGTGTGTAGTACTCTCTACAGACAAAACAGCCAAGACGGCTGGGTTCATCATCTTTGTCAGGAACCCTGCACAGTACACGGAATTTTATGCCTAATTATGGGTGTTTTCTGCTTATCTTTAACTTCTATAGTCGATCCGTTAGAATTTACAATAAATGCACATACTTTTGACTGTACCACGAGGACACTGGTTGTGTGTAGTTAAGCCACTTTTCTTACCTGAACAATTGCAGGAACTATTTCCATGTGCCCAAGTACATTCTAACTCTTTAGGTCCTAAACATGTTCCCTTGATTTCTTCTAAATGAAATAAATTTGTACGAAAACCATTTGGTGTACTTGTACAATATAAAATGGAATAATAAGAACATGAAATGGCCCTAGATTGGTTTAGTAATATAACTGAGTTGAGGTAATTGGTCTTTTTTGTCAGAACACATGCAAGCCAAGTGATGATGGTGCCTCAACCATATCAATGAAGTAGGGCTGTGAAAATTCATCATTTTCTCATTATACAGCACACATATTTGATACAAAAACCACAATAAGATATTCATTGCAATATTTGAAACCAAATGATAAAACAAGAGAAAACAAAATGAAAATTATTTGTTTCCACAGTTTTTAATGGCGCAAAACTTTGCAGCTTACCATACTCCTATAACATAAAAGGCCGTTGCATTGGTTGGCCTTTTTTTTTTTATCGGATATGATTTTGCTGACTGCAACCTCTTATTTCCAAAGCACTAAATCTTTGACGCAGATTCCGCCCGAAATAGGCGGGAAATCACGGCCAATGTTGTCTGCTTCACTTCGAGCTCTCTTCGAAAGAGGAAAAACTCATTATTTATGTCTTTGACACGAAATTCGTCTCATTTAATCATGGATTTATTGAAAGGAATATATATTGGACCCTGTTGAACATTTAAATGTATGTAAACACGCCACACTTTTCTAAATCCGATCTTTGAAAATTTGATCGTCAGCATCGGGAAAATCAGCTATGGGCAGTTAGAGGTTACGCGGCGCCTGTCAAAAGTATCTCGCCGTGTAAACCTCTAACACTGTTGGAGTATAGCTTACCACTGCAATTCACCTCAAGCGAGGCTAACTTTGCTTGGACTACTTTATTTTCTAAACCTGAATGCAGTCTCGAGTCCACAGCACTAAGTTTCCATGATGACCTCTTTAATAATTATTGCTGTTGCTCTGACACAATTTAAGCCAAGGCTTTGAAATCATTCTTCTTAGCTTTAGTTGTTTGGATTTGTGTAGTGTTGGAAAAGTCACTACATCACAGCTTTTCAGGTAACAGCAGGCAAGTGGACTCCATGTCAGGCAGTTATTGTCAGCCCAATGCCAGTTTAGATATGAGTTGCTTGCTTAGGCTTCTGTGTACTTCTTTGAATATTCATACAACTGTTCCCTAATTAGTACCACCTTCCCATTCAATGTTTCCAATAAGAAACCAAAATATGACAATGCAAGTTGTTTCAAGGTGGCAGAAGCAGAGAGGCAATTTTTGTTTTACACATATACATGTCTTAAAAAATGCTCACTATACATTCAACAAAATGTTTTCATTGTGCCCGTTGATTTTTCATCTCCCTGTTGCCAGGCAACAACAAACAACATACACCATGTATATTTGTCATTCTTTACTCTCCGGAGCTATAACATTTTTATGAGAATCAGAATAATACAGATGAAAGTGATGGCAACATTTTATTTACAGTTTTAAACTTTGATGATTTTGATTGTTTGCAATCTACTTGTGGACTTGCTAAATTGAGGCCTAGCTACGTTTACCTACTTCACAGATAGGAGACAGCTGTGCAATAGCAATGTAGCTTCTTGTAGATACTTCAACTTTTTATAATATATGCACACACAAAGATAATTACAATATGCCATCAAATAAAAATACGTCGATCTAAAATATCTTCCTATGAAGAGAAAATTTCTTTTGTCATGGCAATATTCATATTGATTTTATAACCATATCACTGTATCATGTTCATGTGTATACCACTTAACAGTTTTTTCTTCACTTTTATTTGTTACACGAGGACACATGGGAAATTGAAATGAAAATAATATTCAAATGTTACGTTTCTGAAAATTGCATATTATATCGATTCTATAAACCATTCAACATTGTGTGATTTTGTGCATCATGTCATACATGTATACACCAACAACAGATAGTGAACTTTTGCGACCCTTTGTAACACTATGTCAGTAAATGTACTGTATTTCACCATGGCCAGCTGCTATTGAACTTGCAATGTTGCACATCATGCAATCATAAGTACATGATAAAATACACCATGTGAACTTGATGTAACAAGCATACCGAGTATTGCTAAAGCAATACATGTCCTCTACCGGCCCCTGCTAGCTATTAGCTATTACACTGATTTAATGATTTATAAAAATAGTGCCCTTTGGTGTTAATTTGGTAAAATAAAAAGTATACAATTAGCTTGAAACTGATTT
>JAUMHH010068213.1:0-18239 GCA_032359455.1 Chlamys rubida
CCGGTTGTTCAAAACTATCGTTAGGCTAACGATGTCGTTAAACCCTGGTTAGCGAGTCGTTAAAAGTTAACAACGTCGTTAACTGTTGTTCAAAAAAATACATAATTCACTTTCATCCCCTTTTAAACACATTTCAGGTAACAAAAGTGCATATGATTTATATACAAGAATACTGGATTTGTGTTTCAGTGCTTTTGAAACTGTGATCTTTCTATACAAACGATGTGTATAACAAAATAGCAGATGTTTGCCCTCTGATAACATAGATATACTTCTGTTAGAATTCATGACATTTCTACAGAAATCTAATAATAAGCCACATTTCGCCTCCCAAACATTTGATGAAAGAGCATGGTATACATCACAAACATCATATTTTTATATTACCTGGTAGTTAGCATTACATTTCAATATCCACAGATTTCAGATTTCATTTTAAATTGATTCAGGGTATAACATTTCACTGATACTTTCAGCAGAAGAAATATCCTGATACAGGAAATGTCACTTTGACGTTGTGGAAAGTATTAGTCCACAAAGCAATTCTTTCAGATTTTCAAAGTCCAGATTAACAGATTTCTTTTCTCAAAACGATAACTATACCAACAAACCATTCCCAGGAGTGTATTTGAACCTTTCCTTTTTTAAGAAATTGCTTTTTAATAACATCAGCATTAGAATGAAATCAGAAAACTGCGAAATAAACATCAAACGTTAACACAGAGTGAGAGACTATCACAGGAGAAAGAACTTTGATCAAAGAACCTCGACCAGATTATCTCCCTTGTTTTTTTATCCACAACCTTAATATTCAAGGAATATATTAATTAAACAAATCAGTATGTGTAATAGCATATTGGTTATTGAGGATCCTCTCGTCTTCATGAAGATACTTTGTATGGTACAGAAACTGAACACATCAATGGTGGTTTAAATGACACAACGCATATGTTGAGTCAGTGTTGCTTAGGTAAACATGGGCTAGGAAATTCTTTCTGATGTATCATACTATGAGAGGGAAACACTTTTCAAAGTACATAATATATATATTTTTCTTGGTAAAAAGTCAAGTAATGCATTGAAATTTTTTCAACTTCATTGAACAATTTACGTAAATAAATAAAAGAAGTGAAAATGGCACTATATTTGTTCACATGTTAATCATGCGGTTTCTCACTATGGTAATTATCAGAATGAGGAATAAGAGCTCAGGAAGACAGGACATACAGAAACAGAATTTTGGCTTTTCATAACCTAACCATAATGAGCTATGATACCTACTGAGCAAAACAATTCAAACCACTGATGACTTATCAACACAATATTTTTTTATCTAAAAAGAAAAAAAAAGTTTCTTTTTTTAATTAATGTTTCATTTCAATTTACTGTACTAGTAAATTGGACAAAGGTATTGGTAAGTGAAAATTATAACCTACAGCTGAACTCAAAGCAGATCTATTTCTTCCTTCCAAGTCTTTTTGGTCCAATCTATCAATGTAAATTCTGTTAAAATTGTTCAAGTGCTCATATGGGGGTCTCCTATTGCACATTTTGAGGTAATCAATTTCCTCTTGCTACAAAGTTATCTCCCTTTGTTCAACCTCTCCATGCTTTTGAGGCCTTGTCTGTTATTTTTGGTTTGATCTTTGACCCCGCAGGTTTATTCTTGGCGGCAGTTGTTGCTGTTGATGATGTACCGGATGACTTTGAAGTGGAAGTGATTTTGTTGGATTGTTTGTCTGTAAATAAACAAAAAGATTTCAATACTTGCAGTATAAATTTTAACTACATACTGCAAAAATTGATACTGTTAATTTTCTTAGTAGAAATATTGCTTCGAAAGTGTAAATCAGATTAATTTGAGTATTATATAATATGCACGGATAAAACATTAAAAGAATTGTCCAGAAACACATATGGGACAGATAGACAACAGATGGAATGATAAATTGACAAACTGATAATGTTGACTTCTGCTTTCACTTAAGTTAGCCAAGTGATAATTGAATAATTTAAATACTACTTCATTAAAAAAAAAAACAAAAAAACCATTCATTGCTTAACTTTCAATAAATTTACTTCAGACTGATTCTCGTTGAGACCTCGGTTAACTTAAGTCTTCAAGTATAGAACTTTCCCCACTACCATTATTACAACAAACTATTATAATAAGAGGATCAATGTTTTATTGAAATAGCAAAATAATGATGTAATACATGTTATCATGATAACTGTAATCTATTAAATCAAGACACACAATGATTTGGTTTTTGAGGAATAATGAATGATTATTTAAAAACAAATATGCAAACGGTTAAATACGGCTAATTGAAAAATATTTTTGACTGTTTGTAATTTTGACGTATCTACATAAATTTCAGAGCACAAAAGGATATATGCTACCATACACAGCATACCTGTGATTGTTGTTAAGGATACCTATACTTAAGTTTTTCCTTTGAGCTATCACCCTTCCACTATGTAGCTGTGACTTGTGTGAAAGAGCTTCCTCCCTTACACATTAAGGATACTTGTCCCACTGGGTTTTTCATATCTACAGTAACCTCCCCTTAATTTCGTTTTGTATATTATTGAAGCATTTGGCCCAGGACACTTCCATTGACCAGGTAGTTCTCTCAGTCAGAGTGATTTGACCAGGTAGTTCTCTCAGTCAGAGTGATAGTGTAACAATCTGAAGTCCAGGGTTCGAATCTCGGTCTAGCACCATTCTTTTTTTTTCACACACAGAACACTGTTTCTGATTATATAATTTTTTGATTTTATCTCCTTTATTTTCCATAGAAGTTCCGCAAGGTATGATTTTCTTTCCAGAAATGATTTATTAACACTATAGTCATGCCTGTAAAATTGGTTTCCAGTGCGTAGTTACAGCTTTTGGCAGTGGTACAAGGACCCTTAAAGCAGTGACTTGTGTTTCAATTATATCTTTTATCAATGCATGCATTCTTAGATTCTGTGTGTAGAACTCTTCTGGAAAGAATGTGCTTGTCACAGAGGGGTAGCATGTATCCTTGTCACAGAGGGGTAGCATGTATCCTTGTCAGAGGGGTAGCATGTATCCTTGTCACAGAGGGGTATCAGGTATCCTTGTCACAGAGGGGTATCAGGTATCCTTGTCACAGAGGGGTAGCATGTATCCTTGTCACAGAAGGGTAGCATGTATCCTTGTCAGAGGGGTAGCATGTATCCTTGTCACAGAGGGGTAGCATGTATCCTTGTCACAGAGGGGTAGCATGTATCCTTGTCACAGAGGGGTAGCATGTATCCTTAAACAAGTAGTTAATAACCCACACACACAAATGGTTTGATGATTGTGGTAATAAATCTACTCTTCATAACAGCTAATGAATGAATGAGAAATACATTTTTAGTATGATCTGAAGAATTAACTTTAAATGAGTTGTACATTATGTCAGTAGAATGTTTCAAACAATGGTTTATTCATACTTTTATTTTCCACAAACATCTATTACAAACAGCTTAATTCTAGTACCTTCTTTTGATCAAACATAAGAGCCTGAAATATGAAGTTGTATAATTTTACCTCCACTTTTAGTGGTAAGATAACTCCAATCTTCTATTTAACATTAATATTAAGTTTATATTGCCAAATTTTGTCTTTTCTAAATAATTCAAACACATAATTTAGATACTTCACCTATCTACTCCCTATAGGATTAGATCACATTTTTAGATTTTGACATCAAGATTATAGGTATGAGTTATTGGACTTTGCCCTTACTACCCACATACATAACCCCTTAAGCGTAAAAAAACACCTACAAAAATAAACAGGGTGTGTGTAGCCACAAGTTTTTGAGAGCAAGAACAGTTTCAGTGTGCCTACATAGAGAATAACTCTTATAATTTTTCAAATGTTTCAAGAACAGTGTTCCTGCCTCGTGCACTACTCTTAAAACATGCCACCAGGGACACCCCTAATATCCCTAGGGAGAAAAAAATGTTACGAATTAAAAAGAAAATAATCCTATCTTCCTGAAAAAATTCTGCAATATTTAAAAATGCAGCTGTGTGTTATTTCCATACCTAATGTCCTTTAAAAATCAAGGGTAATTAATATGAACAGTGTAATGGTTGACCTACCTTTGACTGAGGGGATACTTGATTTCTTGGACTTGGCGATGAGGTAGGGATGGGGGGCTGTATTTCCTGTTGTCTGGTTAGGAGCGGTCTTGGGTCTCTCTTTTGGTCTTCAGAAAAGAGAAAACAAAAGCCATTTTTAGTGTGTATGTATGATATACCAGCCATGGATATGTGAAATTTTATAGATAAACTTTTAATAACATTACAGGAATTGTTGTCACAGAAGACAGTTCTTGCTGTGATTAATAGTGCTTAATACACATATCATTTATTACACACTATTGATCAAAATAAATCAACTATTTTGTTTCCAAATTTGTAATAGATCACAATGCCCAAATACATTTGTGTGAACGTACGAAAACTTGCAAGTTTCATACCTAGGCTACGTTTAATACCAGAAACATGGACAATTTCTTCTTGCTTCATGTATGTTCAGAAATACATACTGGAACCTAATTTGCTGTATTAAGAAACCGTCCCATTATAAACAATGTAACTGATTTATTTTCAGCAAAAAAAAATAATTAATTAACACCGCTCCATATCAGTATCCTTGCCATATCCACAAACTGTGTTAAATAAAAGTATGCAACACTTAAATTCCTCAAATTTCATCTATAGTACTTTTTACCCGAGTAATTATGGTAGTTATCACTCACCTTGTGGTTATCCGAGACGTCTGACCTTGGGTTTGGCTACTCTGACCTTGACCTGGCAGTGGCCTCAAAGCTCTGTAAATAGATTTTCATTTACATCCATAAAACTTTGAAATCTACTTATTATCCATAGACTGTTTGTGTATGTCCTATTTCGTTCATTTATACATAATATATACTCGATGATGAGATTCATTTTCACAAATTTTGACATGTTGGCACTTTTACTGTAATTCAGAAAATTCATTAATGGAGTTCAAATCCTTGCCAATAAAATGATGGAGGCACAAAAAGAGCAAAACATTACTAATAATGTAACTTTCTTACCGCTGATCCATAATTGTGGCGTGAACTTGCGCATTTGGCCGGGCATTGTTTTGGGAGTTAATGCGTGCCTGAGTTGCGACCTGTGAGGGAACATTGCCGTACGAGGAAGGAAATGCTGTATTGCCAACTGGAGGTGGGGCAGACCTAGGTCTGGAGTCTGTAGACACTGCAACTTCCTCTTCTCTGAGGTTAAAGGTTAAGGAAACACTCACTGAAAATATAGTTTTTACCCTAATTTTTTCATTCTTTACCTAACTTAAGAAAAATTAAATATTTGAGAAAAACCTTTGAACTTGGTTTTGGTCCAATGAATAAAAAAAATCTTCAAGGATACTGCTTGCGTTTGCGCTCGATAGCTTTGAGTGTGGCCGAGCTGATCCTCGGGTGAGAGCTGGATACACTTGATCTTGTCCCAGTCTGTCAACACAAATCACACAAATATATCAAATTATTTCTACTTTGTAAAGAAACGTCAGGAGACACATAGATAAAATATTTCACATTTAATCCTATAATATGTACCAGCAACTTCTGTCTCAAGGTATGTGACAAGAAATTACCTTGATATTTATTCAAATGTAAATTTGTTAATGCACTCAAATAACTTCTTCTGAAGAACTAAAAGGTCTAGAGTCATAGTATTTGGTATAAAGCTTATCCGCAGGTAGCGCAACATATTATTTGAAAAGAAGCAACCTTGATCAATATTCAAGGTCACAGTCTGTTAAAAAGAAACAATAGGTCTAGATCATATCTAGTTTGTAACTCCCTTTAATTGCAGTTGATTGATATTCAATGTCACAATTATTCAATTTGTAAACATCAACACAACATCTCTTTAAGAACCAAATGGTCTCGAATAAAGATATTTGGCCAGAGGCTTGGTGGAAAGGAATACTACAAAGAAAAAGGGCTGCATAAATCAAACGAGTGTCTTCAAGTCCATTAGGCCTCTTGTTCTAATCCAGGAGAAGTATTTGAGAAGTATGGCCCACACAAAACTTGGGACAGATGGAATACTAACAGAAAATGGGAACTAATAAAGGGAGATGATCTTGTCTCTCCCAGAATAAACTTACACTTTCCCTGAGGCGTCTTTCCTCCTGTGCCTGGCGGGACTGGGCAATCAAACTCATCCTTTCCCAAACCGGAATCTCAAAAAAAATCTCATGAACGTCCAACAGAGCTGCCTGCAGCTGTCAATGCAAATTGGAGAAAAATACTATTAAAGCTTATACATGTACATGTATGTAAAGTGCTTAAGTAAACTTCTGTTAAAGCTTATATGTAAAGTGCTTAAGTAAACTTCTGAGCAGAGAAAAGCGTACACTGTATTCAAAAAGTTAATAATAATTTCATGACCAAAAAATATACATTTTTTAATAAATATTTGGTTGAAATATATTTTTCTTTTTCCTCAATGAGCTCATGACTAGAAAACATTAAAACTAATCACTTCAAAAGGACATTCAACAAACAAAGACAAAAATTAAAGTTTTCCAATTGAATTGAGATGAAAAGTGTTTATTATGTCAGCTACATTTACCTGAGCTATGATCCGGTCAAGAAGATGTCGGTCTGATGAGGAGAAATCCCCTCGTTTAATTGGTGTCTCTGCTTGGAATTGATATGCAAAAACTTTTGTATCCTAAAAACAAAAAATATGTCGGGTAACTCCTATACAAGTACATGTAAAAATAATAATAATAATTTGAGGTTCTTTTATACTGCTTTATCACAACCTAGTTCATAGGTCGTCTCAAAGCGGTTCACAAATTATTATCCGTGGTTATAGGGCCTTTGCAACCAGCTAATACCTTTCTCGACTCCATGGGGAGCATACAGCCGGAGCTGCCATTTCGGCGCTAACAGCTAGCATTCAACAATTCTAGCACTGCCCATACACGTACTCATTTACAGCCGAGTAGACTGGAACAAGCGGAGTAAAGTATCCTACTCAAAGATATAACATAGTGCCGTGCCGTGATTCGTACCCGCAACCCTTTGGTCACGATCCCGGCGTCCTACCACTAGACTACCGTGCCTCCATAATACCCCTTTGTATAATATTTGTTCCAAATATATTGATACTCTGGAGCCTCTGTAAACCATACTCTGAATCCTGTGATAACCTATATATTAATCTAGGAATTACAGTACCTCTCAGTAACAGATTCAGCATCAATTCCCTACCAAACACATACATCGCAATATACACTAAAATTTCTACTTTTTTCAATATCCAGAAATATTTGCTTATGTTGCCCTTCGTTTCATTTCTCACCTCTGTTACTGTCAATTTAACATTGTTCCCCTTCCTTAACAATTATTTCATATTTTATCCTGAACGGTTTGGAATCAACATATATCCAACGTTTACAAAACATTACATCAAATGTGAAATGGGCAATTTCCATGCCAGGTTTATATTCTTCCGTTTCGCTCATGACCAAGAGTTAGACAAAATTTACACAAGATAAAATTTCTAATCTGTCAGATACTTGTTGTAACCAAGCCTCAAAAAGAGGGTAACATCAACATGGGGGAAATATTTTGAAATATTGAAAAATGCAGAAACAAAATTATTGTATTAGTTTACAGTATCCTGTCTGTTTTTGCATACCTTGATGGTTTTGAGGATCTCCTGGACCTTCTCCGTGCGTAGAAGTCTCCGTGTGAGGTAACCTTTGACACATGCCGACACTCTATCAAAACATCGCTTCAGGTTTGCATTGTATGCCTGCAGTGTATTAACCAGAATATATGAAATGAATATATTTTTCAATTTTTCTAATTTTGGTTGTTCTATAGTTCAATTATCAGAATCTTGATTTATAACTAAAGTTGCATAAACACTGTATTGACAGAGAGGAAATTTCTTTGGCCCCGACATGTGTTAAAAAATGATCTCAGAAATGATTTTGTTATTTAAAATTCACCATGAAAACAAAGAGTAAAATAGACAATGGGTTTATTTCCTTAATTTAACCTCATACACAACAAAACCTCTTTTCAAATTATGACCATCTTCTGTAAAATCTATGAAATAGTGGGTTGCCTTGAATATAAAGCGTGGGCTTATTGAAGGTTGTACGATAAAAAAAATAAAAAAATGTATCATTACAATGCCACAGACTGGCACATTGTACTTACCAATTCAGGTACCACCACATGCTGGTCAGAATAAGCAAGGGAAGGCTGCTTGATCGGCGACCGTAGCACAGGTTTGTGGATCTTGGGTGTCGGCGTGGAGTGATTGTTGAATGTGAGGCTCTGTTTGGGCGTGGCCTTGCTGAAGGTGCTGATGTCCGAGCCATTATCTCGCGGATTGTAATACAGACTAGGACTTGGTACATATGAGTACTGATGACTGGTGTTGGCATCTTCACGTGGTGGGGACTGGTAGGACTCCCCCTGGTCATTATGGCCTTGTGGATTGGACAATGGGTTCCGTGGATCTCTTCCATTGTTGTGTGATTCATACGGATTGCCGTTAAGTTTGCGTGGATCATGCTGGGAGTACTTAGGAGGTGGTGGATGGTTATGTCTGAGGGTGTCGGGAGGTGGTGGATGGTTATGTCTGTGGGTGTCGGGAGGTGGTGGATGATTCTGTCTGTGGGTGTCGGGAGGTGGTGGATGATTCTGTCTGTGGGTGTCGGGAGGTGGATGCTGGGTGGAAGGGTGTCTGAAGTAGTTGGGATCTTGTATATCTACAGGCTGATGATAGTTAGACTGGGGCACATATTGTGGCTGACCCTGGGCCTGAGCTGGGTGTAACACTTTAGTAGACTCATGCGACGGACCATGGGGATAACTGCCACGGTCTGCCGAATATGCTGTGTCGTAGGATGTATATTGCTGCTGTGTGTATCCAGGGTGCGGATTAGTCCTTTGGACATACTGCTCTTGGTATGGATAGCTCTGCTGATAGGACTGGCTGGCTGGACCTGGCTGCTGCTGGGGGAGGTTTGACTGAACGGGGATATTAGGCTGCTGGGGGAGGTTTGACTGAACGGGGATATTAGGCTGCTGGCGGTTTGGTTGCTGATGCTGAGGATGTACTTGTGGTTGATGTTGAGAGGGCACATTAGGCTGAATATTTGTTTGTGAGTAGGATTGTGAATTGGATTGTGGATGAGAATAAGAATCAGACTGTGAAAATGACTGTGAATTTGTATAAGGGTGTGAATAGGAATTTGTTTGTAAATGTGTCTGTGAATTCGATTGTGTATTTGAGTGTGAACGTGTCTGTATATGGTCGTGAGACTGTGACGGATGATGTGACTGGAAGTGACTCGGAACGTTCCTGTTGTCAGGAGGCTGAAGTTGATGTGTTGGATCTTGAGAAGACTGCCCATAGGCTGCTGGTAGCTGTAACAAATTAAAAGGTTTCCTTCAACACTTTTTGCTCTCCCCCATTTGTCATAGTGATCATGATAAGGAAATTTATATTAAATTCAGCGTATATTAAATATTGGATGATTTAATCTTAAAAGGCCTATTTAGTCAAACACCATTAAGATCGGTTAGATACTGAAAATATAGATTTCCTAACGAAAGTCTACGTAGTTTATAATGACATGACCTGAAACCAACTGATGATGGTGGGCTAAAAACTTAGTTCTCACACAAAAAAGTAGATAACTGTAAAGCAAATATTACATGGAATCTTCTGTCTAAATTTTGAGAACTGACACAAAGTTTGTACTGTACCTGTTGGTTGCCAGGGAGATTGTTGTAACTGGTGGACGGTGAGTTTTTAGAGAGGAACTCTTCCTGTTCCTGCAGCTGAGTTTGGTATTTCTCAATGTCTGTTTGTAGCACCATTTGTTCTCGTCGCTGATGGACAAACAACTCCTCAAGTTGGTGTTTCTGTTGTTCTATCAAATGCCTGCGCAATTTGTCAAAGTGTTCGGCTTGTATCCTCAACAATTCCTCATCATCAGTTTGATTCAAAGATTGCAGACTAGATGTGAATGACTGGATGGTGGAGCGTAGATCGAATGGCTCCTGCGAGCTTGGAGAACTCTTTTTGACATTAGAGCGCTTTGAATCTTCAGCTGAGTCAGCTTCAGCCTCCAGCGAGTGGCGTTGTACGTGGTTCAAATATTTCTGAATGTGTTCAGCTTTTGCCTCCCTTTCTCCGTCCGAATCACCAGATACATTTTTAGGAGGAATACAGTTCACATTTGTACCAGCATCCATATTAAGTTTACGCTGTGACCCTCTGCTGACCGTTCGCTCGGCAGCCTTGGCGTTGGGGACTTGACTAACGGTAGCAGCATGTGTGTGAGCCACTGGATGAGTCAAAATGGGCGGAGCTTGCTGTTGAGCCACATCCAGTTTGCTTTTCTGCTGAAGATCGTAAATCTGCTGTGATACGTGAGAGGACTTGCCACTGATGTTGACAGGAACGTTCCCTCTGATCGCTGGATGGCTGGATTCCTGAGTGGATCTCAGCGTATCGGTGGAACTGCTTCCCATCACAGGCCGGGATTGGGCAGCTATCCTAGGATTAACATTTGTACTCCTCATCTGTTGGCCCTGAGAACGGACAATGGCATTCCTGACCATATCTGTAGACTGATATTCAGTGGCCCTTTGGGGGTCCATTTCCTGCCTCACAGATGACCGTTCCCCTAGTAGATCTTGGCTCCCTTTTAAGGTACTGGTTTGTGACCCGTCATCCGAGTTCTGAGATTTCACCACGAGTTGATCCATATTCCTGCCAGGTCCTCTCACGCCTGCATCAATATATCTACCAGGGATTTGTGATCTTCCCTGAGGTTGTGTACGCAACTCATTTTCCTTGTCTGACGTATTCATCTCTCCCTCTACACTCTGTCCATAGGTCTCAAATGGCATGTTGTTGATCAAACCTTCATTTGGAGTCTGGGGTGAATCTGTCTCGGGGCTCAGAGCCACTTTACTCAACATGGACTCCGAGGATGGGATGGTGACATGGACACTTGGAGGTACACTACCACTGTCAGATGTTCTGTTCCTGGCCAGATTACTTCCTCCCTGTCCAGTCCGACTGATATGTCCCTGTTCACCAGAATCAAACTGTATGCTATTAGTTGGTGTGACATCCAACTTTCTTACAGATATTTTATCTTCCAAAGATTGACTAGCACTAGTACTTATTTCTGTCACTAAGGGAGCGAAATGTACTGCATTTTTCAAACCCTTGGGACTCATTCTACGACTTGGCACACCCCCAGATTGACTTCCCGTCACTGAGCTTGCAGAGCTCCTAGTGGAGGCAGATACAGCACCGACCCGGGAGTGACTCGCATTACTACTACCACTGGTGTTACTGCCGACCCGGGAGTGACTCGCATTACTACTACCACTGGTGTTACTGCCAAAGGACTGCTCTGCTGAGCTGGGGGTAGATGCAGGTGCACTGGAGTCTGAAGTTTTTGGTGATGGTGTTTCTGTCGGATTCCGTAAATTGGTTTGGGGTGAGGTATTACTTCGCCTACCGCCTGCATGTTCAAAGCTTTGCTGACTTTGAATCGATGATTGTGTGGAATAGCCAACGTGTGAAGATTGGGCTGACTGCCGCAGTCTAGAAATATTTTCTTGTATTTCATTGCTTGACGTAGAGTTTAGAGTACTAAGCGTTTCTTCCATGTTCAAAACTTTTGACAATTTGTCAAGCGTGTGGCCTATGTGTTGCTGTCGCACTGATGTGAAACGTAGTCCGTCAATCTCATGAGGGAGAGAATTACACCCCTCCAATGATGGAAAGTCTGAACTCGCTGTCCCACTTCCTGACGTTTCTGATTGTTCAGATGTTCTTGCATTTCTTGAACTTGTTTGTGAGCTGTTCGGAGTTTGTTCAACTTGCTTCTTTGTGGCACTTGTTATTTGTCTTTTTTGTTCCGGTTCTGAGTTCACTTTTGATTTGGCACCTACATTCAATTTTTTACTATCGACATTCTTCTTTGAATCCTTTTTATTATCCTGGATATTTCCAGAAATTAGTGTGGAATCCTTTCCAGACTTTTTCCCCTGAAGACCAGTTGTAGCCTTGTGGGTGTCGGAACTGGACGAAGATTGTGGTAAATCGGGATTAGACATACTTTGTTCCCGGGACATCGACACAATACCTGCATTGTCTAGATCATTGATATCGTCCTTGCTGTGTGAGCGACGGGTGGGTGGTGAGAATGTGATATTTTCAGCACTGAGTGTTCTGAGGTCGGGTTGAGAATTGGAGTAATGCCGAAGAGACAACTGTCTTGCCTGCTGTTGTTCAGTCATCTGAGACGAAGGAGGTTTGGGTATGGACAGAGCATTTACCCCTTGAATTTTTGCGAAGTTTGGCAGGGAAGATAATGAACTTGACCTCCTTAGGGTATCAATGCTGTTCCCACCACGAGGGCCTGGTCTATTTTTTCGAGATGCACCACTGTTATTCCTACTATTTTCTGGCACTGGAATTCGAAGCTTTTTTTTTGTTTTAATTGGCTCACTTTTAGGATCCTCTTTCTCTCCTTCAGAACTTGTCCTATGTCTATGTGTCTTTTTCAACACTGTCATTTCACTTTTTACATCATCATCTGACCCTTGTGATCCTGAACGATGCCGTCGCCGTGCTTTTGAAGGAATTTTAGATTTGATCTCTGCTGGACGACTTGACCTTTCAACTTTGACCTTTGTAATTTTACTGACTTCTGTTGAATTTGAAGATACTGTTTTACCCTGATGTGTTTTTGGAGTTATGTCCCTTGTTGGAATTTCCTGTTCTTCAGATTGTTTCAGTTCAGTCCATCTTGATGCATTCTTTTCCTGAAAAAGAAATATATATTTTTCGGTTACAATATGTACTGTTATTACATATATATAAAACAACAGGGGTATTCAATCCCATTAGTCTGATACCCAAGGCTAGTAGATTTTATGTCATGACTTGTGGTGAAAACTATGTTTTTACTTTGTAATATATAAATCAGGCTATAAGTATGTATTTTAAAATCTGTAAATGGGCTAGTACACTGTACTTAAAACTTGAAAGTATACACCTCTGAAGGAGATATTTAATTTTGATAAGGCTTCCTCTTCCTGCTGGCTGAAATATACATACTGAGACTTTTTTTTCAATCATTGAAATCTTAGATTGTGTTACTCTAGTACGAGTTATGTTATACAATAATAAACATTTATATACATAGTACATAGAACATTTTAATCTTGAACATGCGAAAGTCAAAAATTCCATGTATGTATATAGACAACTTTATGTATGTCTACTCTCATTAAATTTAAACATCATTAATATTGGTAATTATCACAATCTTAACAGGGATGCATGACATCTTACAATTATACCTGTGTTTTATGTATTCATTTGAATTACACTTTGAGTTTATCTTCCCTTAAAATCTTCTGAATAACATTTTCCATTAATCTTCCCTTCAAAATTTCTAATTAACATCAAGAACTTATCTCCCCTTAAAATTTTCTAATTAAGATTAATAAGTTATCCCCTCTTGAAAGCTTCTAATTATTATCATTAAAAAGCTCAGAACTTATTTTACTTGAAAAACAAAATTACCATTCATAAGATATTTTATAGAGCTGCTTTAGTGTGGAAATCTTTTGGAAAGGAGGTATATATCACAGTTAGTTATCTTCAAGCATCTTTACAAATATCATTTTGTCACTTGAGAGAAGTATAAAACATACAATTAAAACTTTGTTTAAATTCCAAATATCATAAGTAGAAGAAAATAGGTAACAGGTGATACAACCTTAAACAATATACTTTACATGATGGTTCAAATTTCAAAAACTTGTCACATTTCGTAAATAAGGTTTTAGTATTTTAGAAAAAGAATTGACAAACACTACCAGAGTAAAACAATATTTGATTACAATACAGACACACATTTTAATGTTTGTTAGTAAAGAAACCTCTAGATTATATAGTTGTCCTCTACAAAGTATATCCCATTATACATGTGTAATTAACACAAAGAGAGTACCTCACCTCTAGTTTATCTACGATAGTGTAAAAAAGACATTGCTGAGTATGCAAATATGATATTTAATTGTATACATGGGTATATATACAGGAATTGGTCTAAGTGAAATGGGGGAAAGTATTTAAGCTAGGATTCCTTGGACTTGCCAATATGATTGACCGCATTAATTACCGGTAATTAATAAAGGATGCAACCTGCATTTCATGACCATATTATATCAAATAAAAAGTCACTCAATTACTATTTTCCTGATTTTCTTTAAGACTATAAAGCCAAGTTTTACTCCTGAGGAACTTACCGGTACATGCCAATTATCACAATCCAGGTAAAAAAAAAATTGTGACCAAACCTTCACATTTTGGCATAGAGGGCAATGTATAAAACAGGTCAAAATTGAAGACGAAACAAAATTGTTTTGAATTCTGTGTAACAATGGCTGACCCCTCGGGAACCACAATACCAAGTGTCAGCATCCTAATACTAATAATTCAGGTTAAACATGTATTATAGTAGATTGCAACACTTATGGCAATAACTTTAACCTAGATGTTTTGGAGAAAACAGCCAAAACAGGTCAAAATTTGGAACAATCAAGTCTACATCGTCTTTCATATTTTATAAATAAAGATATAGTTATGAATATATTAAGGGACGTGCTATAGCTTTTTCCTTTACTAGGAAAATCTTGTTTACATGATGAAGATGACAAAAGAATTCTAGAAGTCAGAGGTGGTATGTTTTATATTTAGATATAATCTTTGTGGCTACAAGCAGAAATAGTCAATTCAAACTTATAATGTCAAACAAAAGGTTATATATTTCATGGTTAAAGCAGCATACCACCAAAACCCACAACCCAGAAAACCCAGAAAAGAAACTCCACATCAAAAAGTATACATCTACATGTGTATATACTATATAGATATATACATGTGTTCTATTACATCAGATTTCACCTACGAGCAGTTTGGATAAACCAATGGTACGGGGAAGGCTGACCCGAGACTTTAGAGAATAACTTTTCTGAAAATGTACAATACAGTTTTAATTCAAAATGTCTTTTTTTAAAGATGGCTATGAAAACAGAAATCAACTCTTGATTAGGCTACATACGTACCCTTGAGAGTTTGAAATATCCGTGATGTTCAATTAATTATAAAAACAATTCACAGACATGGTATTAATACTACAGAAAATTGAAACTTATACAGGTGGTGCAGATTTGCTCAATTTTATTTGTTGAAATAATCAAAACAATGTATTTGCTATGGGTAAGAGTGTTAATGTTTGAAGGTTCAAAATTGAGAATGAAAATTGGAGATCTCTTGTTACCAAACTTATAAAAGGTATTTATAATTTTAGAATGGTAACATTTTGTAGAGAGGGTGCACACAGTTATAAACATGATATTGTATATCAGTAACACTTACAAAGGCCTCATTATTTCTGTACTTTAATATAACTAATACAATAAAATCAAGATATGTATTCAAAATATTTTCTACTTTATTTTGTTCTATTTACTTGTGGTCAGAAGATTTTATTTATTCCAATACCAGTTCAAATACATATTTGAATTGTTTGTCAAATTTCAGAATCTTGTGACATGATACTTAATAAATCAGCCTTTTGAAACCTGAGATACAATTGATGGTGGTGATAACATTACATACCTCCACGTCCTTCACCAGAGAACAAAGGCGCACGTTCATCTGTTCTCGCTGGCGTGTCTTACGCTGGTAATTTCGACGCATGGCCTGGCGCTTGTATTCCTGCATCTCCTCACGCCGACGAGCTGTTAGCTGAAATATTTGATATTAATATGGTCAGATCAGAACCTTTTTCATCATTTATATTTTTATGTCCTATCTAAAATCCTACTGACATAGTGAATATACCTAAATTCAAAACCTGATAAACTACTGGATGTAAGAATGTGTCCTTATCGGTAACTTAATTTTCTTGCTTGAGATTTCCCAAAGACACTGTATTACTAGAGATTTCCAATAGACACTGTAATCTGTATTAATAAGAATTTCCCATAGACATGGTATTGATCGTGATTTCCCAAAGACATCGTACATGTGAAATGGAGATTTCTCAGACATTCAACTGCTGGAAACTTCCCATTCATCACATATTAAACCGTAACACAATGCCATAATAAAACTATCATGCATTTTTATGCAGAAAGGATGGACAGGCCACAGACCAGGGACATTTTCAAAGGGCAATATTTGAACAGCCCACCATCTGATGTTGGTGTGCTAAATATTGATGTAGCCATTATACATATGTATATATGTCTACAAGGGAATCCATGTCTACCATCACAATCTGGTTCAAACACATGTAAATACTCTCAGCAGGCGACCAGGGTGACAAGCTCATTGTAGTTTGATTGGGTGGCAATGATTACCAGTGTCGCAAGTATGGTCCAGATGTAAAACCAAGGGAAGCAAGTTTGGGCTGCACCACCTACAGTACCAGGGTGGCAAGTCTGGTCTATAGACAGCCAATGCCACCAGGGTGGCAGTAACTTACCACAGGTGGCAGTATCGGGATGCCATTGAAGGTGATACAGGAGATGAAGTCAGGGTTACACATGGCGGCTGAGGTTTGAATTGTCGGAGCCATGCTGTCCAACACTCGGGCACGCTCCTCAAAGTATTCCAGAAGGTCACCCATCATGCATGGTCTTAAGTCCTAAAAAATAACAAGAAAACAAATTGTATTTACCATATAATCATAAAAAATAAATATGCACCCTGACACATTTGTGATTTCTGTGAAGAGTAATAATATAACCTCCTTACATATCATGCATACAGGTCTAGGATTTATATTATAGAGTTAAACCCCCCCCTAGAGAGTTAACCCCCCCTTACACATTAAAGCTGTGATCATGTTTAAGAATCATTCTCCTAAGATATTATATAGCTGTGATTTGTCTTAAAGAGTTATTTCCTTTACACATTATACATGTATCTTAGTGTTAAAGGGGTATCCCCCTTAACGACGTACATGCTATACATTACACATTTAAATTGTGTTAGTTATATCTCTTTAAAAAGAATAACACCTCTGAGTCATCGGTGCATACAATGTTTGGTGTATGTTAAATATATCATCAATTCATTCATTTGTCCTATCTATCAAGTATAGATCTAGAAGATATCTTACATATCTCTTTGAGGATGGAACTCTTTTGGAATAGACATATAGGTAATCCTATATACACTGTATAACACAAAAGCCCTAACTCAGTCTCCATTGGCAAACCATCCAATAAGAGATGTTACATCGTTTTAGATAGAACATACATGTATGCATAGATCTGTGATCACTTTACATAAATTTAAATGTGCATGAATAATAACCATTAAAATTAGAAAACATCAATTCAAACTGAAAAAATTTTGATGTCAAGTTAACTAATACTTAATCATAATTAAAATACATCAACTGTTGATAAAGTTTTATTTATTATATTTTTTTTTTATGATCTGAAGTGACATCCTGACTTTGGGAGATTAACGTAAGTGATTTGTTGCTATGTGAGTAAACATAATATTGACGAGAAGAAGTCGGACTAAATGTACTTCTCATGTCAACAATGAAGTCAACGAGATTACCCGTTTTAGGATCTTGCTTAAACGATTAACCTGGATGGGACAGGTGCCAAAATTAGCCCCCAATCGTAACAGAACCGTAATTAGACGTGTACAGAAGTCTGTGTTGGTATTGTTTATTTTTCATTATGAACAATAAGTGCCCTCATCCTGTACTTGTGCTCAATCATATCTACATAATTTTATGGTCCACAGTTTTACATGCAATATTCAACAAGTTAAATTCAGTAAATGTGTTATATTATACCAGTACCAATGAACCAAGGGTTCCGGGTCATTAATGGAAATATTTAACTATTGGAAAGATAGAAATGTTATTAGTTTTTCCCAGTAACAAAGTCAATTCTAATCTAATTCAAAGTGTTGCTCGTGTATTAAGTTTGAGCTCGACATCAGTAGCTGTTGTAGTGTCAGCCTATCATTAGTAGCTGTTGTAGTGTCAGCCTATCATTAGTAGCTGTTGTAGTGTCAGCCTATCATTAGTAGCTGTTGTAGTGTCA
>JAUMHH010068324.1:7248-22846 GCA_032359455.1 Chlamys rubida
ACATGAAGTCTCATACAACACCAAAGTATTGTCAACATGAAGTCTCATACAACACCAAAGTATTGTCAACATGAAGTCTCATACAACACCAAAGTATTGTCAACATGAAGTCTCATACAACACCAAAATATTGTCAACATGAAGTCTCATACAACACCAAGGTATTGTCAACATGAAGTCTCAAACAACACAAAAGTATTGTCAACATAAAGTCTCAAACAACACCAAAGTATTGTCAACAGAATGTATCATACAACACCAAAGTATTGTCAACATGAAGTCTCAAACAACACCAAGGTATTGTCAACATAAAGTCTCATACAACACCAAAGTATTGTCAACAGAAAGTCTCATATTGTCAACAGAAAATCTCATAATAAACCAAAGTATTGTCAACAGAAAATCTCTGTCAAACCAAGGTATTGTCAACATGAAATCTCATAGAACACCAAGGTATTGTCAACATGAAATCTCATAGAACACCAAAGATATATGAATAGAAAGTCTCATACAAAACCAAAACATTGTCCACAGAAAACCAACTATTGTCAACAGGAAATCTCAGACAAAACCAAAGTAAATGTATTGTCAATAGAACGTCTAGGAAAAAATTCAAAACAGCTATAATGCCAATAAAAATTCTCAGTCATGTCCAAAACAGTTGTTATGTCAGTTGCATCATAGAAACACAGACACTTACAAAACCTCTGATGTTAAGATTATACAGTCTAACTCTGGCTTTATTCTCTGGAGCAGGAACCAGCACAATTACAGAAATAAATCAGGCTTTGCTATGTCCAAATATGGCCTCTGGGGACTAGTGTTTGAAATCCAGCAGCTGGCTTCGATAGCCTAAGAGCGCTTTTCTCACTGGAACCCACCAATCGTGAGGACAAAGGACACTGAGGAAAGGTCAGGACTCGCCACCATTTCTCACCTCCAGGGATCGAGTCGCCAGGAATCCATCAAATTAAATCGGAATCAAAGCCAGTGATGGTTAGCTTATCCAAGTTCATATCCAGGAAGATAATGTTTCAAATACTTTACATGAGGTTCAACAAGCCCCATAAAAGATGGTATGGTCAGGCTTAATTTCAATCCCCTGATACCTCATGTTTTATAGACCTCAATCAAACACAGAAGCTGAAACGTGTACTTTAGATATACTAGTGAACTTGTTTTAGTTAGGAAAATAGTATACAGTTACAGTCATTATGATGTCTTCAAAAAAAGAAAGTTCCCCAGCATTATTATACGTCAATCTCTTTTGCGACCATACTAAATATTACGAAATTACATATTACCCAATTTTTTTCTATAACCTACGTCATGCAGCGGTTTCTCTTTCACTAAATTATAAACTTTATTTATTTTACACCAATTATGAAACAAGTTACAACTTATACTAATCACATTTGTTGGCCCAGAAGGTTAGCGAACGAGGGGTCTTAATGTGGGAAGAAACCAAAGTACCCAGAAAAAACCCACGTGGTCGGGCAGGTGACCCCATAACTATTCACATTCGATTGGGGATTCGAACCCTGGCCACCTTGGTGGAAGGCCAGTGTGTTATCCACTGTGCCACCTGACGACCTGTCTTTTACTAGCTATTGAAAGAATGATCAAACCAGGATTATTAGACTTTGTAAAATCACAAAAATCAAAGTAAAATACCCAGGTATATCAAAGGTATAAAACCTAAGTCCTTGTGACTGTGTTGAACTCATGAATTTTACATAAAGTGTCCTTTAACAGTCGTTTAATAACATTAAGTGTTGTTATAAAATAGCCAGACATGTTATAAACATTAGATCACTTTTCAATCACAATGTTTATAACATGTATAGCTCATTTATATAATACCCACAAGATCCAACCTGGACGATATATAGTATTTTCATTGTTGGCTGTTATAGAAATATTGGTATTTAAATGCATAACCTCAACATTTGATGGTATGAAGCCCATTTTATTAAAATGTATTCTACAAGATGTGCTACCATGCATAATGAAATGAGTTTGTAAGCAATTGGATTTCATAATGTAAAAATCAATCGTCACTGTCAAGTGTAGCCCCAGAAAGACTGGCGACACATAGAAACAATGCAAACACTGATCATTGGCTAGTTCAACAAGTATCAACAGGAAAACTTCCAAATCTGATTCATAGTAAAAGACTAGGGGAATTAAGGGTCATTTGCGGTCTCATCGGGAACTTTGAACTAGATTAAGTCCGCAAATATGAAATTTCAAATTCATCCGACAATAGGTTTAGGAGATATGGCATTACAAAGACAGATATAAAGCTGCATTTTCATAATAAAATGCGTGAATATCGTTTTCTGTACGCTGTTTGGTTGAAAAATTACCATTTTGAAGGAAATTAACTAAAAAATCTTCAATTTTTAAAAGCCTCTGCATGCAACAAACAAATAAATATTCGACATGCTTTAACAATGTCATACTAGCTGTCCATTCGTAGAAAGAAATTTTGTTTGTCACATGTGGGGTTTTCTTTCATTTCTGCCAGTTAACTGCCCAAAAACATCATATTTTGACTATTTCTGCATAGCAACGCAATTCTAATGCTATGTTTGGTCATCTAGGCCACAAGATAGCCCCAATTAACCAATATGATGTTTATAACAAAAATTGGTTAATAAATTTAAGTGGAAATTTTTACTTTTGATGAGGCCTAAAATGACCCTTAATTCCCCAAGTCCTTGGTGATTACCAAACCAAACCACCGGGTCTAAATAAAGACAAAGATAAACCACAGCAATACGTATCACTAAAACTTGAACCAGAATATAATTAAACATCATCACAAACAAAAATATTAAATATCATGATTCATCTCTGCTGCACTCTCATAAAATATGCATTTCAAAGAGTAACTAATTATAAACTCATTCTATTAAATTTAATCGCGATCAATCATCACTATTTGTACCTATTTATATCTCTTACATATCATAAAGTGTAATTTAATTTAGTTTATTTTTATGATTAATAGTACACATGGATAGAGTGTACATTTTGCGGTTCTGATCATATTAAAGTCGGTCCTATCAATCACAGTTTTGGTTTTAGTCTGTCAAATGACTTACCTGGATGAGTTGGCTATTCATATAATCTATAGCTATATTTACTTTAGATGACGTAAGTGTACTTAGAGCCCCGCCCTCCCACTTCCCTCAAAATGATAAGAGGATAATAAGTATCTCTTAGCAAAATGTCGTAAAAGCCATATTATCAATTGTCCTGTTCAAATTCAATCTTGAAATCAGCGTGTGAATTGAACAATGAATCCATATATACATGTATATACATGATAATCTTTTTCTTCAGGATATTTGCTACCTATTACAATCACACATGATATCTGTGATTTGTGTTAGAGTAAGGTTATATGCTACCTTAGATATTAACAAGTAATATTTATGATTTGTCTTAAAGTTATCTCCCCTGAGGAAATATGCTACCATACACATTGTCCTGTGATTTGTGTGAGAGTTATCTCCCTTAAGGATACATGCTACCTTATACATTGTACCTATGATTTGTGTGAGAGTTATCTCCCTTATGGATACCTGCTATCTAACACATTGTACCTGTAATTTATCTAAGAGTTTATCTAACTTAATGATATAAACTTCATAAGACATTGTACCTGTTATGTTTTTCAGAGTTACCTCCCTAAGAATATAAATGCTACCTCACATGTTATACATGTGATTTGTTTATAAGAGTTATTTCCCTTAAGGTAATATACTACCGTACACAATATACCTGTTATTTGTAATTGTTGCATAGGTATCTCCCTTTAGGATATATGCCACCTAACACATTGTGTCTGTGAATTTTTTAATAGTTACCTCCCTTAAGGACATATGATACCGAACACATTTTACCTGTGATTTGGTTTAGAATTAACTCCCTAAGGATAAATACTATCTTACTCACTGTACCTGTGATTTGTTTAACTGTTACCTCCCTTAAGGACATATGATTTTACCTGTGATTTGTTTAAGAATTAATTCCCTTAAGGATAATTATTATCTTACTCACTGTACCTGTGATTTGTTTAACAGTTACCTCCCTTAAGGATACATGCTCCGTTACACATTGTAACTGTGATTTGTTTAACAGTTACCTCCCTTAAGGATACATGCTTCGTTACACATTGTAACTTTGATTTGTTTAACAGTTACCTCCCTTAAGGATACATGCTTCGTTACACATTGTAACTGTGATTTGTTTAACAGTTACCTCCCTTAAGGATACATGCTCCGTTACACATTGTAACTGTGATTTGTGTGAGAGTTATCTCCCTTAAGGATACATGCTCCGTTACACATTGTAACTGTGATTTGTTTTAGAGTTGATCTGTCTTAAGGATATATGCTACAACATATTGTTCCTGTGATTTTTTTGAGACTTAATTATCGCCGTTAAGGATAGATGCTTCCTCACACATCGTACCTGTGATTTGTTTAAGACTTAAATCCCTTAAGGATATATGTTACCTTACACGCTGTACATGTGATCTGTTTTACAGTTGATCTGTCTTAAGGACATATGTTACCTAACACATTGTACCTGTGATCTGTTTAAGAATGATCTCCCTTGAGGATAGATGTTACCTAACACATTGTACCTGTGATCTGTTTAAGAATGATCTCCCTTGAGGATAGATGCTACCTTACACATTGTACCTGTGATTTGTGTGACAGTGTTCTGTGTTAAGGATACATGCTACCTAATTAAGAGATTGTACCTGTAATTTATTTAAGAGTTGATCTGTGTTAATGATATATGTAGCATAAGACATTAAACCTGTTATTTGTTTCAGAGTTATTTCCTTTAAGAATATAATTGCTACCTAACATATTATACATGTGATTTGTTGAGGAGTTATTTCCGTTGGAAATATGCTACCTTACACAATGTACCTGTTATTTTTTAATTGTTCCATAGTTATTCCCCTTTAGGATATATGTTACCTAACACATTGTACCTGTGCTTTGTTTAAGACTTATATCCCTTAAGGATAGATTCTACCTAACACATTGTACTTGTGATTTGTTTAAGACTTATGTCCCTCAAGGATAGATTCTACCTAACACATTGTACCTGTGATTTGTTTAAGACTTATATCCCTTAAGGATAGATTCTACCTAACACATTGTACCTGTGATTATATTCAGAGTTGATCTCTATTAAGGACATATGCTACCTTACACCTTGTACCTGTTATTTTTTCCCGAGTTAACTCCCTTAAGAATATATAATTGCTACCTAACATATTATACATGTGATTTGTTGAAGAGTTATCACCCTTAAGAATATATGCTGCTTAACACAATGTACCTATACTCTGTTTAACTATCATCTTCTATTTAAAATATACGCTATCCCTCACATACTTGTGATTTGTGTTCAAGATATCTCACTTAGAGTTATATGTAACGTAACACAATTTTACCTGTGAGTCATACAAGATTTATCTCCCTTATATTTCTATTTACATTATCTAACAAATCAATGTATCATCAATCATATTATAACCAAGTGCAAATAAGTGTTAGCAACCAATCAAAGCATCAATTAAAGTGGAATGAGTAAAAGCTACTAAAAGTTTAGCCTTCAGCTTATACTTTGATGTCCGTTTTTTGTTAAATTAGTCAAATGACAATCAATATGCTATAATTATTACAACTAACTTACAGTTCTTGGTCGTTGCATGGATTATTATTTTCTCTTGTCATTTTCATTTCAAAATGGCAATAATTCAAAATATACATTCCTTAAAATGAACACTAAAAGTTTTTATCTTAACTGGCAAATTTTTTTGAAAATAGAAGGACCATTTTCATTGCTCTTGTGTTAGTGCTTTGTTCATTTTACAATGATTTGTTTCTTTGTTGAGCAATTAATTCATCGCTGCTTTTCTGACATCAATGTACTGTTTGTTGGGACATCTCAGTCGCTGTGGGTGTTTTAACACCAGATACATTTAAAGAAAGTGTGATAGTGTTTTCATTCTCCATAAAAGCTCTAGAATGTGATAAAAACATTAATGTCCATTTCTAGTTCATCGTATTATCAACACCACCACAGACAGTGATGTGTCACGATTTTAAATTCACAATATCCTAACACATAAGTAGTGGAACACCTAACGATCCATCTCTGTTTGAATCCAAACAGAAAATGTTGTATCTGTGATTTCTTATATAATATTCAGTTGTAATGATTATAGAGAGCAGTACTTCATCTTCTCTCAGGTAATCATCAAATATTCAAACTATTCACAAAAAACCCAAAGGATTTAGAAGCCTTTTCTCCAAAATGTTTATATACACAATAAAACACAACACTGAATATTGATGATAGTCATTATTAACGTGTATATATATACAGTATATCTCTCTGATATCTTGTGTATTTTATCATTTTACACAAGATCAGAAGAAGCCTGGATTTTGTGAACTTTAATTCTAGGCTAATTTTATAAATATCAGTTTGTGATTTATCAGCTTCCAGTGCTTACAACACTATAAACTTTATGACCAGTATCATTCTTCACTCTGGCTTTTGAGAATGATGAGCATAAAGTGAGATATTCTTTTATGGAAAGACATTTTATGAAAAAGTCAAGGAAATGTCTATCAAGGGCAGATAATTCATTTTTAGGACAGAATTTTTATATATCAAAGGATAACAAATCTACCTAGGGCAGATAATTACTCTCAAAAACTGTCTAGTATTACAAAGTGTGGATAATTCCCACAAAGGAAATTCCAGCAACCACAGACAATTTTTCTTTCTTCATAACAGAGAATTCAAACCAAGGATAGGTATTTCATATAAAGGGAAGACAATTCTTACCAAGAACAGAAAATCACTCAAAAGTCAATAATTAACAATTAAGTGAAGACAATTTTTACCAAGGACAGACACTTTATATTGAATGCAGAATATTCATATCAAGGACAGACAACTTTTGTAACAGCAAATAGTTATTGTTCAGGACAGAGAATTCTCATCAAAATAGACATTAAATATCAAGGGCAGACAACTTCTGTAACAGCAGATAACTATTGTTCAGGACAGAGAATTCACATCAAAATAGACATTTCATATCAAGGGCAGACAACTCCTGTAACAGCAGATGATTATTGTTCAGGACAGAGAATTTGCATCAAAATAGACATTTCATATCAAGGGCAGACAACTTCTGTAACAGCAGACAATTATTGTTCAGGACAGAATTCACATCAAAATAGACATTTCATATCAAGGGCAGACAACTCCTGTTATGGCAGATAATTATTGTTCAGGACAGAGAACTCACATTAAAATAGACATTTCATACCACGGGCAGACAACTCCAGTAACAGCAGACAATTATTTTTCAGGGCAGAGAATTCACATCAAAATAGACATTTTATATCAAGGGCAGACAATTCTTACCAAGATCAGTAAATCAGTCAAAAGAAGTCAATCATTAACAAGTGAAGACAATTCCCACAACAGGCAGACAATTCACATAGAGAGCAGACAATTAATAGCAAGGGCTGACAACTCCTGTAACAGCAGAACTCTCATTATGGATTGACATTTCAAATTAAGGGTAGACAATTTTTTATTATTGACAAAACATAATGCTTAAAGGCAGTCAAGTAATATAAGTGCAGATAATTCTTACAAAGAACAGAAAATTCATATGAAGAGCAGGTTATTACGTACTATTTCAAGAGCAGATATTTACTATCATGGGCTGATAATTTATATCAAGGGAAGACAATACCAATCAAAACAAAACAAAACTTATTTCAATTCAAGAACAGACAATCCATAATACTGGTAAACATTCAAAGAAAAGGCAGACAATTCATACAATTTATGTCAAGGTCAGACAAGTGTTGTTAAATAAATATGGAAATTATTCAAAGAAAATACTAAAATTGTGGCACTGTCTCTCTGCATGTTAAAAATCATTCCTATTGGTACATAGGATTTAAAGTTACTGTGTGGGCAAGAATTGAATTCTGAAGGTCAAATTTGCTGCTGGAATTGATCAAGGATGTACTGTACTGTTAAGAAGACTGTATATAGCCAGACCTTTAGCCTGAAACTGATCAGTGTTACACAAGTAGACTGATCCAAAGGTCAAAACTTCACTCGAAATGTCAGTTGTCAGCTAATGCATGTCACGTCACTATAGTGAAAATAGAGTATCAAAAAACATTAAAGATTGCATGGTCGGAGTAGATACGTTCATTATCAGGTCTGCTAACGGCGGCTGTAGTTACAACACATGACAGCGAATCTAGATGGGTTCTGTCTTTTAAAGTTCAAAGAATAATTCAAACATTCAGAAATGTACTTTGTTTTCCATTTCTGTGTCTCAGACTATGACTCAGATATTCAGAAATTCAAATTTGTCTCCCCATTTCTGTGTGTCAGATATTCAGATATTTTTCTTCGTTTTCCAATTTCTGTGTGTCAGATATTTGGAATTCTACTTGTTTTATAATTTCTGTATGTTACATCCAGAAATTCTACTTCATTTTCCAATTTCTACATGTTTACATTTTAGAAAATGTAAAGGTGATTGCGATAGCATTGGTTCACCAAACATTCCAAGTTAACTGATCCAGATTTGAACTGTAGATACATGTAGGGCAGTGTGGTTCCACATCAGAAACGAACCTTGTCATTAACTTTAATTGAGGTTGAAAAAGCAGCTGCAACATTTGACTTGTGAACAATTTATTGGTCATCGGAGCACAACTTCCTGTTTCTAACCTTTCTGTAGCAGATGTAACACGAAATCATTCAGAATCCCTTTAAACGCTGGCTCGCTATCATGTGTAACACTGTCATCACACAGCGAAGGTTATCAGCTCCAGCATCTGACATTTCACATGAACATTTCATAAAAAGCGTAATTTACAATTGAAGTCCCGTTTTATAAAAGAACAGTAAGTATTATCTGATAAACTGCTGAAATGAAGCCCAGGGAAAATTTCTGTATGAAACAGATTCCCAAAGTACTGACCTATGAAGCGGACTGAAGGAAGCTAGATAAATATGTCAGTCCTATTTCATAGAAGAACAAAATGACATAATTAAATTTACAAAGGAAGGTACAGGAAACATTTTCATACAAGAATAGAATTCCTCACATTTCTAACCTCAAATTACTGAAGGGGATAATTTGATATTCAAGCTTAAAAAAGCAATTTCATGGTCCAAATGGTCTTCAATTGAATTTATTCTTAAATGTTACTCAAAATTAGGTTAAAGAAATTGGTTTCAGAAATTATATATAAGTGTATCAGCTAATGTAGAGTATGAAGTACTAATACTGAAACTCTAGTATTGAAAACATCCCCTTAATGTGTCAGATCTTATAGAAGTGGTTAACAAATTCAGACAAGATTTATTTAAATTGTAGTGGTGGCCTGTTAAAAAAAATGTATACTGTTATAGCAGCGGTGGCCTATGTAGACAAAATCCACTTTTATAACAGTGCTGGCCTGTTTAGACAAGACCCACTTTTATAACAGTGGTGGGCTGTTTAGACAAGATCTACCTTTATATCAGTGGTGTCCTGTTAAGACAAGATCCATGTTTATAGCAGTGGTGTCCTGTTTAGACAGGATCTATGTTTATATCAGTGGTGGCCTGTTTAGACAGGATCTATGTTTATAGCAGTGGTGTCCTGTTTAGACAAGATCCACTTTTATAACAGTGGTGGCCTGTTTAGACAAGACCCACTTTTATAACAGTGGTGGGCTGTTAGACAAGATCCATTTTTACAATAGTGGTGGCCTGTTTAGACAAGATACACTTTTATAACAGTGGTGGCCTATTAGACAAGATCCACTTTTATAACAGGGGTAGCCTGTTTAGACAAGATCTACCTTCATAGCAGTGGTGGCCTGTTTAGACAAGATCTACCTTTATATCAGTTGTGGCCTGTTCAGACAAGATCTACCTTTATATCAGTGGTGGCCTGTTCAGACAAGATCTACCTTTATATCAGTTGTGGCCTGTTTAGACAAGATCCACTTTTATAACAGTGGTGGCCTGTTCAGACAAGATCTACCTTTATATCAGTGGTGGCCTGTTCAGACAAGATCTACCTTTATAGCAGTGGTGGCCAGTTTAGACAAGATCTACCTTCATAGCAGTGGTGGCCTGTTTAGACAAGATCTACCTTTATATCAGTGGTGGCCTGTTCAGACAAGATCTACCTTTATATCAGTGGTGGCCTGTTCAGACAAGATCTACCTTTATATCAGTGGTGGCCAGTTCAGACTTAGATCTACCGTTATAGCAGTGGTGGCCTGTTTAGACAAGATCCTCTTTTATGACAGTGGTGGCCTGTTTAGACAAGATCCACTTTTATATAAGTGGTGGCCTGTTTAGACAAGATCTACCTTTATATCAGTGGTGGCATGTTTAGACAAGATTCACATGACATTACTGAAGTGGTGGCCATGCTTGACATTGCCATTGGCAGCCTGACAATTTGTAAGGCCAGAGTGATAGATTCTAACATCCCTGACATTTGTCACCTTGTCACAGAGAGCCATTGCACATGACAGGGGACAAACAGCTTCAGCCCTCTAATGGATGGGTGACCAGTGTGAGGATTAACCAGGACAATTTATTGTTTCTCCTGAGAATTTCTTCCAACTGTAACTATTGATAGATTAGTGCGGCAAGGTTCTGGAAGACATTGGCAAACACAAAATCTTGTGTCCTATTTTCTTATCTTACTTGTCGTAATGCTCCTATCATAATAACTCTAACATTATTATTTTTATCTTACTCATGATTCTGATCTTTTTGACTCTAATCATATTTTGATTTTTGTTGATTTTGATCTTTTTATAATTTGACCTAAATGACTCTAATCTTTCAAATTTTTATTCTAATGAGTCTTAACTTTTTAATTTGATCTTTTTGACTCTAATCATATTGAGTCTAATCTTCCTGCTATTGATCTTACTGACGTTTCATCTTTTTTACTCTTATCTTACTGATTCTGATCAAAAGTACTCAACTCTTCCTAAATCTGATCTTACTGATTTTGGTCTTACTGACTCTGAACTTTCTGCCTCTGATCTTACTGATTTTGGTCTTACTGACTCTGAACTTTCTGACTCTGAGTGATCTTATTGACTTTGATCTTATTAACCTTGATCTTATTGACTTATCTTCATTGACTGATCTTCATTGACTGAACTTCATTGACTGAACTTCATTGACTGAACTTCATTGACTGAACTTCATTGACTGATCTTATTGACTGATCTTCATTGACTGAACTTCATTGACTGAACTTCATTGACTGATCTTCATTGACTGATCTTATTGACTGATCTTCATTGACTGATCTTCATTGACTGAACTTCATTGACTGAACTTCATTGACTGATCTTATTGACTGATCTTCATTGACTGATCTTCATTGACTTATCTTCATTGACTTATCTTCATTGACTGAACTTCATTGAATGATCTTCATTGACTGATCTTATTGACTGATCTTCATTGACTGAACTTCATTGACTGATCTCCATTGACTGATCTTCATTGACTGATCTTCATTGACTGAACTTCATTGACTGATCTCCATTGAATGATCTTATTGAATGATCTTATTGAATGAACTTCATTGACTGATCTTCATTGAATGATCTTATTGACGGATCTTCATTGACTGATCTTCATTGACTGATCTTCATTGACTGATCTTATTGACTGATCTTCATTGACTTATCTTATTGAATGATCTTATTGAATGATCTTCATTGACTGATCTTATTGAATGATCTTCATTGACTGATCTTCATTGACTGATCTTCATTGACTGATCTTCATTGACTGATCTTCATTGAATGATTTTATTGAATGATCTTCATTGACTGATCTTATTGAATGATCTTCATTGACTGATCTTATTGAATGATCTTATTGAATGATCTTCATTGACTGATCTTATTGACTGATCTTCATTGAATGATCTTATTGAATGATCTTCATTGACTGATCTTATTGAATGATCTTCATTGAATGATCTTCATTGACTGATCTTATTGACTGATCTTATTGAATGATCTTCATTGACTGATCTTCATTGAATGATCTTATTGAATGATCTTCATTGACTGATCTTCATTGACTGATCTTATTGAATGATCTTCATTGACTGATCTTCATTGACTGATCTTATTGAATGATCTTCATTGACTCTGAACTTAATTAATTTACTGACTACGAGCAGGAACAACAACATAACCCAACATATCTTTTGCCCAGTTTTCACCTACAACAGCTCATTCTGCACACCTGGCATTACCCTTGATTTATAGCTTGTATACAAATTGTACAGTTGACTGCCCATAATTCCCATTAGCCTTAATTCAACTTGACATAGAAGTTTATCTCCTTTAGACCCATTCTGTTCTGGTAATTGTAGTGTAATGGCTAACTTTAAAATGACAATAAATGTAAGTTGAACCTTTTAAATTGTTCCATCACATCATCACAGCGTGATGTCAAGTTTCACTTGGTTTCTAGGTTAAATATCTAAGGTAGCAAATATAAAGAGCATTACATAAATCAGTGGCGGATCCAGAGGGGTTTTTTGGGCTTCAGGAAACCCTATAAAGATAGTAACATACTAGAATTGTAATCAGCCAAGACTAAGTAAAACCTGAAGAGTACAGAAAGGGAAGTAACTCTGAATATTATCAGGGTATCAGCAATTGAAATGGACATTGTGGGGCTCACAGTTTGGCCATACCCATTCTATAGGAAATTAACATACCCATTGTCCCAAAATATTCATTGAGGGGGTTAAAAATCATATGCTAAAATATGACTAAGGTTATCTTGATTTCTAAAGATTTCTGTAATGACGCATTGAAAGGATATTGCAGCATATTAAAGTTTAAAACAGAGATCATGGCTACAGTTTTTTGACAGTGGTAAGGGATCTTTAAAAACAACCAATGGAAATAGCAATGTAAAGACAAGACTGTGACCTTTGTTTTGAACCGCACCTATTCTAACCCCCTAATGTGATGAAATCACAGTGGTGCTTAAGGAATTGCGAAAATTGATTGAATTTTTCGCTCACAATCTCAGAAACTGTGAATCAAATCAGGTGCGAATAATAGAGCACAAGCATTCGAAAATAAGACAGACATAAATAAGACAGACATAAATAAGATAGGTCTTATTTGGTTACGTGTGAAGTATAGTACATCTAAATACACGAACTATCAAATCGGCGTATTACTAAGGAATGGCAAAGTCTTACATGTCATTATGTTTTTAAAATCTATTAACAGTGCATTAGGGGCCCTCTTAGTTTGCACTTACACACCAATGAAAAAGGACAGTGTTCAACTTTAAAAATTAAACTCAAGTAATTGAAATTTACTTAAATAACCTGAATACCAAACTTTTATGATTATTGTAGTACACTTTTAGTGCAACAGTTGTTTGTTGAACTCTAAGGTTTTTTTTGTGGCTATGTGTCATAAAAGTCCTATTTAAGGATAGAACACGTAAAGAAAAGTGTTTATTATATTTTATGGAGGGAAAGTTTGCTTCAGTTTATGAATATGTGACATATATCTTTAAAATACTTAGTACACAAAAATACATAGCTAGACAGAGGCTAGACTGAAAAAAGTATTAATGTACGAGTGTGTACTAATGCGCAATGTTAGCAATGATGCTGCAGATGCGCTTTCAACCAGAACGATAATATATCTACACGTATCAATTTGTTGATGTTTGAAAGTATTATAAGAAATATAAGAAATTAAAATTCATTCAACTGCTATAAAATCTTAGTATCTATTTCTCTGCAGAAAACATGATGATTACACGATGATTTCCTGATAGTATTCGACAGTTAACGGAATGCGTCTCGGGTCATTCGAGTGCTCCCACACTATACAACTTCAGGTAGAGTCGAACGATCGGACAAGTCAAATATTTTTATTGCTCACAAGGACTTTGACTTATCCAAATTTTACTGTTCAGGTAATAAAATGTTCAAAACATTTTAAGGGAGATAACTCCCACACAAAATCAAAGAAAAATCCTGTCCAATATTACAAGAAATCAGTTGATGATTTTCCATAAATAGCACCAGTGACCTTGGCCTTGAACTTGAAACCCTTAAAAATTCATCGAAGGTGTTTTCATACTTGCAGACGTTTGAAGAATAATTTATCAAAATCTATTGAGGAACGACTTTATTAGAGCAGTGAAGAGCAGTGACAGTGTATCGGGGGTAGGCTGGATAGGACAAAGAAGACAGGACTGTCTTACCCGCCCCCCATATAATTGGGGGCGGTGGGGATGGGGGGAGTAGGGGAGTGGAGGGCAGGAGCGTAAAAAGTTTTGTCATTAAAGTCATATTTGGACAAGAAATGGGGACAGAATCCCAGAAATAAACACAGCAATCCAACTAAATTGAATGAGCATTTCAATAAGCAAGCCACCTCCATGCCCAGCAAAAATCATTAGATCATTGTATTACCAGGATTATAGACCCATCTGTCCCCTAAATCACCAGATGGATAGTGAGAAAAACCAATTACGAGTGGCTAGATTAATGAGACTCAACATTAAAATTCAAATCAGCTCACAAAATTAAAAACATCTTTATATTTGAATATTTGAAAGCACGAATAGAGAAGGCAAACAATAACACTGCCCCCAGCCATATCTGTGGCGGCAGTGCTATCATAAAACTTAAAATGTACTTGTCATCGCGATTACTGCTGATGAAATCGGACAACAGTCCATCTTAGTGCAGCAAAATTATTTGAATTTTGTTAAGAAATGTCATTTTTAAATGGCACCCGTCATTAAAATTCACTGCTGCAGATCTGAAACACAGACCAGATATTTGAATATTTTCTGAGAGGGCAATTAAAAAACTAAAAGGTTCATCCATCATTTTAATTATTCTGAACAGTTGGAAAAACTTTTTCTCCCATTGTCATCCAACGATTTCTTTGGAAAAAAATGAAAAATTAGTCATCATTCAAATTACTGTGAAATGGTCTGGACAGTCTCCTGAAAACGTCTCTGTACCATGACAAAGATGCAAGCTACTCCAGCATATTTAGGGCATAACATATTGAAGATGAAATGAGTTTTGACATTGTCATAGTCCTTTATCAATACCTTCAGTTTAAGCTAGCTGAATGACAGGTATAGAACGATTAGGGGTCTGCAGTCAAGACAGAGGAGCATTTTGATTGGTTTGATAGAGTAGGTATGATGACAAATTGACATGAATTATTTTTTAAATTACCTTGACGACAGCAAAGTAGACAGAAATGTTAGATATCAACAATCTAGGGAAACCCTGGAGTTACCAGCCATATAAATCTTTAAGATCCCCCTCAATTTTTTTTTTTTTAAATTCAAGGATCAATAAATGACCTGAAGTTAATAATAATAATAATAATCATAATTTGAGATTCTTATATACCGCTTTATCACAACCTAGTTCGTAGGTCATCTCAAAGCGGTTCACAAA
>JAUMHH010068434.1:0-21425 GCA_032359455.1 Chlamys rubida
TCATTAAAACACATTGATACCCCCCCTCCCCCACCCATCCTTCCCCCACTGGACACTACCCAACTTCCCTCTCCTGCTACCTATAAAATGTCACACAAAACCTATCTAGAAATAGTATATGTTAGAATTTTTGTAATTACCTACCCCACACCTTGTTCAAAATGCCAATTAAATAATGTGCAGGTATTTTAAAGTCACTCTTTCCCAGGTGTCTGGGGCTCTTTAACCTACCTGTCGGGCGAACGTCTGTCTTTCAGCAGCTAATTTACTTAAATTTGGACAAGTTCAAAGATCGTTAATCGGAAAATCAGACCGCCTGATATAACACAATCAATTTGCCGGAAAAACGGAAATCGCATATTAACTAAAAATGTATTGATAAGCACAAAGGTGTTGGGTGTCGACACCACATGGGCATATGTATTGATCATAGTGGGAAAATGGCAAAGTTTTATTGATAAAAGATCATAAGCGGTTACAACATTTAATTTGTACAATTTGAATATTTTTTTCTTTCCATTTCAAAAGGAGATTAAATTGTTTGATGTTAAGTTGTATGGTTGAAGTCAGTTACAAGCCAAAACATATATAGGTGTTTATATGAAAACAAGTCGTTTGTCCGTGTTGATATTTGCGATCAGACCAGGTGTAATTTTGCAGGTATGGTCTCTTAATCTGCTTACAGGTAATTCTGGTCTTACCTGTATTAAGTGTATTGCACACACACACGCATGCTCACAGTGGTGTAATGTCAATCAGTCACTAAACGTCCCACGTCTGTTTCACTTGTGCGCTAGATCAAAATAATTGATGTTTTAAAAGAAGATTTTAGACTTGGATTGGATTTTAATTGAGGAATCGTCGTACAAAATAGATGTCTTGTAGCGTGTTTACTTTTTTGCTGATTTCCGGTGTGTAAGTCTCAAAGAACACCTGTGCACGGAGAGTCGATACAGGGATACTAGAAAAAATAGTTACCTAAAGTGTGTGTAAAAATATCTACGCTAAAAACACATATATATCTCGCGCTGTCAGTGGTGTTGGAGTGATGCCCGGAGTTTCCACATTGGATATACCTGTTCATTCAGCACTAGCCTGGGATTTTTTCCCAGCATGTAACTTTTGGATTCTGGGCATGTGTCAGGGTAAGATGCTAGGCCTGTACTTATGCTTAAAATCCGATTTCATCTTCTGAAGAGATTTGTCTTGTGGGGGAGAAGCAAGTTTTAATTCATTTCTGCATTAAATGTTGATAAAAACACCATAGGAGGCTTTTTTTAAATGAGTTATAAAATTTGGTTTACTGGAGGCTAATACTTAAGATTTGTAGATGAGTTAGGAAATTTCTCTGTTTATTATGTCTGTAAGTGCAAGGATCTATAAACATACCCAAGTCTTTTCATTATATGTTCTCAAATCTCATGACATTTTTTTTAAATAAGTAAAAAATGAGAATGGTTTGATTCAAACTAGAATTATGAGTTTTTGGCTTTCTCTAGTTTTATTTGGACAAAAAAAATATTTGACTGATATTTTCAGAAAATGCAAAGAAATTAAAAAAACAAAGTGGATTAAATTACTGTAATATTATTCGTACAGAAAGGCACCAAGTCCTCGTGAAATGCATTCTCATGAACTATGTTATATATGTCACTGAGTGTGATGTTTTTGTTTTTACCAAAACAGTTTGGCATATTTGGTGTCAGTGGTGGGATTACATTTCCATGTCATACCTGTATACATAGGTGTCAAATATCTAAGTTGTCCCGGTAAACATCGTCAGAACCTGCCTGACCTGCTGATTTCGGTAAACAGTACAGATATTAGGTGTAATTTGGACGGTGTTAAAACAAACACGCGGATCTCAAGGTAGTGGGTGTGTTATGTCACATAATTGTTTAAAACCGTGATTGAATGACAAAATTCAATGACCGATTACAGATTGGAACGGTAGATAGGACTATGGCCAAGTTTGCCGAAAACTTATCCAGCCAGCCGCGGTGACAAAATATTTGTGATTCTATATTCATAACACCAGGTGTGCCAATTTTTAACGCAATAATTACAACTTCGGAACAAGTTTAAATTGAGATGATTTTTATATGAATGAATTTTTAATCTATTCTTTGATGTGCTTGACAGGAATGCAAAGAGAAGAACATATGTTTGAATTTGACAGGTTTTTTTTTTCTCTTGGCTTTAATATTTCAATGCCTAAAATAAACTTTTAAAAGATTTTTTTGACAGTTACATGAAAGTGTTTGAGAGTATAATGATCGAGTGCCTTTCCTATTATGACTAACTATCTAAGTAAAATACGCTGTGATTGGAAGATTTATGCTGAATCGTGGGCAGTTCAAGTGAAATTGACATTTTATGCTATGATGGGTGTCAATTTATCTGGTTTTTAGATATTTGTCATCTTAAATGATCCTAAACTTGGTATTTATTAACTTGTGGTATACGAACTAAACAATGTATTCCAATGACATCATCGACTTCACCTTCATGCCCTGTAGCTTAGATAAATACACAATTTATTGCTACCATAATTTAAAAGATATTTTTATGGTATCTCTCTCATAAATGAATGAAAATGTTCATTTCAACCAGAACATTGTAATTATCTGGAGCATGAATGAAATTCTCCATCTAGAAAAATGTGATTTGTTCGGTATCTCTGTCTGACTGTGGGCTAGTTTTAAATAAGATAGGTAAATTAGTGTTGAAAGAAAAGTCGTACACCACTGACGATAAACATCAGAAGTCTCCGAGGCAAAAGTCACTCTCGCATAAAAGGGACGGAGTTACCTGAAAAGGGACTTCTACAGGTAAAAGATGTTAATTTGATCTGTAAATGACCATAGAATGATAGGTGAACGTTGACAGGTAAAGGTGAGAAATCTGGTGTGTCGTGTCCGTCATCGGAGTAAATATCGGACCACAGTATTAATGATATAGATGGAAATGAAAAATGTATATGGCCCACTTGTACTTAGTTTAAATTGACGTAGTGACGAAAAAACGGAATTGAATATTAATTTCTTATTGGCGGATGAATTGGCACAAATTAACGGATGTTTGTGAAGGATAGGATAGAATTATTTCATGGCACAGGTGGGTTCAGGTATATCACTGACGTCGTTACCAGGCCAGGGCCAGAACCTCGACAGGTATTAAAGCTGACGACCAATGTTACTTGTGGACATTATAAATAGACGGCTGATAGGTATACACCTATACAGGTGTATTAGACAGGTATACTAGTGCACCCACTCGTTAGTGTATTGACCAGGTATATATATATATACAGGTGCATACTATGGGATTATAATGCTTGTTAGTGCAGACTGGACAAACTCCAACAGGTAGGATATTTATATATATCGTTAATGTTAATAATAATCGGCTTTCTATTATGTGTGCCATAAGGCAAAAGGTGTCACTAGCAAGGAATCAGACAGGTGAGATAACGACCTTACTTAGAAATATGGTGTCAATTTTAGAGAACAGTACAGTTCCTATATATAAATGGCTTATATTGTAATATACAATAACGCTGATTCGAAGGTTTTACAGTTAAAAAATGAATGAAACATTTAACTTTTGATACATAGGATAAATTTCTGTTACACTAAGATTTTTGTGTTGCTTAGCCATTAGCTTTAAAGTATAGTGTATAAGAAAAGTAATGGCCGTGAGTCTTCTTCCCTAGACAGGCTTAATTTAAACAGTTATCTTGAATGTTTGTGTTTCCTATGATCTAAAAGTCGTTTGTAATTGTTGACCTATAATCTCTCTAATGGTCGAATAAGTTTTCATTTTCATTTTCATTTTTTTCGCACAAACTCCTGGAAGTTCCTCATCATTATCACTTTCAACTTCATAATCATTATCAACATCATCAACATCTTCATACAAGGGGAGAGAACCCCCAACAGATTTCTGCTCATTGATTGTGTGTGAAATGATACACAGATTAAGTGAAGATACGATGGATCAATAGCCAAATGGATTGATTGCAAGAAGAATGGTCATGAATTGATGATGTTTTGTCGGGACAAAATTGATGACATCTTGTGGTGGGGACTTAAACCTTAAACAAAAATGTCTGATGTTTTTAGGAGATAGATCTTAGCCCGTAATAGTTTTGTGAGACTACACAGTACCATGAAGTACCAATCTCAGTCGTTAGGGTAACCTGGGGTGGGTCTCCGTGGTAACATTAAACCAAGTTAAACCTAAGGGATTAAACAGACAGCAACCATCCTTCTGAGTTACCCATCATAAATATAGCTCCCGACTTATTTAGGATTTAAAGTAAAAGTTTGAACCTCTGAACCTCGGGATGTACCTAACGACCTATAGATAGAGCAGACAAACGTTGATCACTTAAAGGTACGTGGGACTTAAGTATAATTAAGTCTCTTTGGGGAAGAGTTCAGATTGTTTTACAAGATAGGCATGACCGGAGATCGCATATAAATCTTCCTATTTTACATTTTATTCAGATTATTCGCCGATTACTTTCCCCTCTTTGACAGAAACGTTCCTACTGTTTTATCTGGGATTACGATATCGTGCCAGTTTCTGCCGATTTTATGGGAAAACTCGCTTTTCTCACTGTTCCTGTTGCCGGAAAATATTCTGTAGATCCGTAACTACCACATTCTATGATTAATCTAAAATAAATTTGAAAAATAAAGAAAAATGTTTTTCATCGGCCTGGTTAAAAGCCAATGTTTAAAATTGGACAGGATGCAGCCGGTAGCCGAAATAGGTCCATAAATTGATTCTGGTCCAATTCCACTTAATGTTACAGCCAACACATTAAAATTCATAACATAATAAAAGCGATGCATTTCACCCGAATTGTCTGGCACTGGGCTGTAAGTTCACACAAACTCTCAAATGATATGGGCTTTCAGCTTTTTGGTGCATAATTTGTCAAGTTTATAGTTTACTTTGATGATTTATTTTTTGAAATTAAATGTTGCCCCAGATGGGGTTTTTTGTGACATTTCTGTCTTTGTAACAAGCTGCTGATGCTTAAAGTTCAGAGTTTTATAGAGGGTGATTTTCCCCGTTAACTTTTCTTTCACTGGAGTAGTCATAACCTATTTAATGCAGCATGTATTTGTCAAGTTAAATAATCCCCAGTTTAAAGGGTCTATATCATGGGGAGGCTAATATGGTTTTCGGCATTTATGGCTTAGAACGTTGCCAGATGAATTTATTTGCTTTCTCAACAGACAATTTTTATGGTACATATTCCGCTGTGTAAAAAAAGAATTGCGTGAAAATTGAATTTCGGCTTCAGTGTTTTGTAGGGGGTTTTATCCGATGTTTGTATTAAAATTTAAACCTGTTTAAAAAGCCAGACTTTAATGTTAAACACAACTACAGCTGGTGTATTCCTGGAGCCAGCTAGGTAAATTCAATTCTCTCGTACAGGTAAGTGTAGGGTTTTGCACCTGTAGTTTATAGATCTCAGGTGAGATTTCCGAATTACCTTTAGGGAAAATTAGCATGTTTTGTCATTCACAATTGATTTGAAAACTTTAAAAAAATAATAGTGTTATATTAGTTTACTTGTTGTCCGTTAGCTACATCAATGAAATGTCACAGATTCAACGTGACCTTGAATATCGGGTTTTTGTCCTTCATCAACATTCAGTTATAAGATAAAAGGAGAATTTGTGTTTTTGAATACACTTACAAAAGAAGATAGATAAGTGAGGAACAACTTTTAAAAGCATTATTGTGTCATATTAAAAAACAAAACAAAAAATCTAATTGAAATTGTAGGTTGTTTTGTGCCAGATGAAGCATACTTGATTGGTGATATTTGTCTGGCTGGCTTTCTCCAGACAGTTGATAAGACAGTCCGGAAACGATAGGCAAGATTTGCTCTAATTAATGCCCATCTGTAATTGCTAATCTTTGTCTCTGAGATTTTGTCCGTAAAAAAAAAATCAAGATTTGGTCTTAAATAGAATTGGGGTCATTGAAAAGTAACGGAGGTCTTCGGATATCCATGCAGACTTAATAATGTTTAATGGAAAAACTGGGTTAAGATGATAATCAAACCGATCCAGTGAAACTTGGTTTAGCTTATAATCATACATATCTAGGTTGATATTGATTTTTTATTGGCACATATTGTTTACCCTTTCACCACTGTAGACCATAATGGACTCATCCCAATACATGCATGGTTGAGTCCACTAAAGTTGCCCAAAGGTGAAAGGTCTAAGAAAGGTTATATGGGGTCACTTTGGACAGGTGGTCAATTTATAGAGGTTTTCATGTAAATTGACACAGGCAGACAGCACAGTTTTTTACACAGCACTATTGAAAAACAACTAGAGGTGTCTATTTCATTCATAGGTTGTTCATTTCGGCAGCAATTGATTATCAGCCATATATTTCACATGTGGACACTTACATATACAGGTAATGCGTTTTGAAAAATGGTTTTTAAGTGATAAAATCACAGTTTAATTTCTAAATTGTAATTGACACATTATAATTATCAAACATACCTCTGTAAGAAGCTTGGGTTTGTTCTAGAAATGAGAAATGCTTTTTATTGCAATACTAATGAGGTCCATTTAACAGTGGGTTAGTTTTTACATGCTATATTTAGTTTGAATATTTAAATTTGTAAGAAAATTGATTTCAATCTGATTCCAAATTGAGCCGATTTAGATAACAAGGGAGTAGTCTGTCGTGTCAGATGGTAGATGTACTTCCTGTTGACAGTTTGTGTCGAGATAGTGACAAAACGGCCATTGTCGTGGTCGAAGAGCTGCCACTTTAAATAATGCCGCAAGATGATATCATGTCTTAAGATCTGACAGTTTACCTTGCACAGGTACTCCGGAGTATTACGGTATTTAATTGTGTCAGGGTGTACCAAATGCTAGTGTCAACTTGGTTCTACAAAACGGTACATTGACGTGTCACATTATTCTATAGATAGAATTTTGTTGCTAAATTTAAGTTAATTCCATTTGCGATTCAAATACCATTTTTTTCTCAATTCCGTTATAGTAATATTTAAAGTACTACCAGTGCAGCTAGCTGAGTATCAGGAAATTCACATTCATCATGTGTAATGTCGGGTGTTGGGAGCTATAGTTACACAAGTTAATACAGATAAGAACATCAATATTCGCCATGCATTGCCCAGTCTAAGTCAATAAGTTAAAAGTACAAATACTAGTTTGGTGAAATAATTAATAAAGGAATTACATTACGAATGTGACTTGCGTATGGATGCTACGAGGACAAGAAACGTGCGACGACGGCCACCGCCGTCTGAGGAAGACAATTAGATTGTGTGTGACAATAATCACACAAAACTTATCAGACACTGCATCTACTGATTTCATTACGGCAATCACAAACTGCGTCTGATCGTAACGATTTCCACCACCCAGTCAGTTCCAGAAAATACACGTTGCATAGTGTTTTAATAACGTGTAACAGTGCTAAATTCACCTCGCTGTCATCAAAGTGCAATTTGTAAAGATTCGCTAACCATATTTATGAGGTTTGGGGAAGTTGTTGACTGCTCTTGTAGACATAATGCCATTGGCATGAGGCATTTTCCACTGTTCTCATCAGATTTTACGTCGTCAATGCTACATCAGAATTCGTCAGCCTCTCCGAGGAGGCGCCATTGTTTAGCCACCGATTGGGCCATTCGAATGTAAACCACAGCTTTTACATCCTTTGTTTCCTTTCGGTCGTAGACAAATTAATTTTTAAACAGGAATTGTTTATATAAATATGATTTATCACCGTGGAATCACCGATATCACTTGGTTGCCTGTCTGACGGGATTATACAATAAGGCTCTTGTGAACCCTCCAGGTGATTGAGATTTACCTGTAATCAAGGTTTACTCGTAATCGCGACTACCTGTCCCAATACTTGTCGTCTGAGTCAACACCGCCTTTTGTAACTAAGTGCCCTGTAAGTAGGAAGAAGGCCATAACTAGCGGAAACGACTCATACAGCTGAGCGAATCTTGAGTCAGTCACTGAAGCATTTACCTGTCGCTAACGCAGCGACCATTTATCTGCCTAATCTGGGAGATGCTTCAAGTATCAATATCTTTAATGTTCTATCAGCTTCCCCCAAAGGTTAAATGGACGAGAATTTCAATGTATCAATACTTCATTTATGCTGTCGAGATGCAATAAGTCTCCTCATCAGTTGATAGTGTTTGAGAATGTTAAAAAGTTAATAGGTGGAATCCACTGATCCTTGGGGTACAATCTGCAGCTGTTGTCACTTTCGTCCCTCCCAACCTTTGTTGATTTGACCTATGGAAACGTTCGTACCAGATTGCAAGTATCCGGTTATTAAATTTTACTTGTAATTTATGTCGCCAATAACGGATCTGAAACTTGTATCTCTAGTATTGATCAGCGTCTCCAACGAGACGTCCCCGATGCCGTTGCTCGGGGGTACAGGTGGAGCACTGAGCTATACGACGATAGACAATTTAGATGATTAACATTAAATTTGCAGGTGCTGTGACGCTCAGTCTGTGAATGGATAAGAATTTATTCTGGTTATATAAGAGAGAATATTGTCTAAAATGCTGAAATTTGTACCATATTGTGTATCTATATTCAGATGGTATCGCAAAAAAAAAATAATCTTACATTACTTTACATGATATTTGTACTGTATCTACAGACTTGGAACTGTACTTACAATGAAACCTGTCTAATCTGACACCTTGCTAGACACATGTATTAGTCATATTGACCTGTCTAATCTGACATTCTCTTGGATACAACACTTTGGTCTGGTTTAGGGTGTCAGAATACACAGGTTTATTTTACAAGTTTTCAGGAGAAATAGGATAGCAGCATCCCACTGGATTAGACAGGACATCGGATTACTCAGGGGTCAGATTAGACAGAGTTTATTGTGTATATATATATGTACATGTTTCAGATGTTTATTTACAGATATAGCTCATTTCATGATGTAAATGATGATTTCGGAAAAATAGTGTGACATTAATTGTTCTTTTTGGAGGGGAGGGGGGAAAGGATAGTTCATGTGTTGGGGATATATAAGTACTAAAGTCAAGTTTGTTGAAGAGGAATAGGTAAATATGAGTATATTGTCTTACCTGTGATGTTCTGTATTTACAGGTATATGAGGCAAGGTAAACACGTAGGATACATGCCTTCGTCACCGGCAGGTGTGTCTGCCCAACCACAGGCCTACTATGACCAGCCACCTAGCACCCGCACCAGTCCCAAGAAATACAACCAGGTAAGATTTGTCCTCGTTAGCAGGTAAGACAAGTTACCTGTAATCAGGTAAAGGACTTGATTGTAAGTGTATCGGTAAAATATATGTACCTGTATATATACACGTACCTGTACAACCAGGTAAAATACATACCTGTAAATGATGGTAATTAAGACATACAATGTTAACCTGTAAGGAGATAAACTGTTAAAATCCTATGGATCATTAGACAATTATGTGTAAAAGCAGATCAAGACATGTACCTGTTAGTGATTAAGACACAGGTATATACCTATAAGACACCTATCCACCTGTATTGGCAGGTAAGACACTTGTATTCTATGGATAATCTGCACACTTCATCTCAAACTGACCTTTATAAGCTGGATAACGATAGAGTGTAAATTATTCCAAAGTATCTAGTCTACCAAGCTGTAGAAATGGACAGTGCCATATGTATTTTCAATCCATCAACGTATATTTTTCAAAATACCAGTGGTAGAGTGACTTACAAAACTAACTATATTCTAAACCATTATGAAACCCCCACAAGTAACAAACAACTGGAGATCAATTGAATGATGTTGTAAGAAAATAACACAAAATTTCAAGGAAATGTTTCCAAATCTCTAGGGATGGTGGAAATGGACATTTAATCAGCCCACGTTGTGTTGTTGTTGTACACGTTGATTGGCGTGCTGCGAGTGGAATACATACCATCTCGGCCATCTAACTGTCTCCTGTCGTCATAACGGTACTTTATTATCAAAGGAAGCATCCGATGTGTACAGCATCAATGCTACTCTATAACCAAAGGAAAAAGCTTACACAACTCCGAGCCCGAATCCTGAATTATTTAATTCAACAAGATGGTTCTATTACGAACCTAGCTATTGGGCTCTGGGGAGAAATATCACAGGACGAAAATACAAACTGTAACCGCTCCCAGAGGTACTTTGCATATTCATCGGTGGTGAACTGACTTCGGCAGTGCTAGACTCCAGCTTGGCAGCAACCGTAGGAGTGGATTATTCCACTGAATGTTCGGGGCATGCCGTCTGAAATCTTAATTGTTTCTCAAAACATCAGAGAGGCAGAAATAAAGCGAAAAAGCCAAACCCTTATTAGTTTTTAGTTCCAAACAAGAAATTTAGTAAAACTGTGGTCGTCTTGGAAACCCTCCTGGGAACGAAGGATTCGGCTCAGTGGCACCAGTCTTTGCTTTTGGATTTTATATCTCCGCGTTCCAATGCTGCCAGTTGTATTGATCGAGAGCATCCTGGCTTTGAAACCAGAATCTCTGGTTCCAAGTTACTTTAAAAGCAGAGAAACATCTCAATCAGGCCTTCAAAAAAGATATTTCATAAGGAAATTAATTAGTGGATTTTTATTAAGTATTGGAGGCAGTTTTATAGACTTTCTGAATAATTTTATCATTGTGATTACTTTGCATTTTAGATGTTCTTTGGGGTTTTGAAAAGTGTGGCAGCAAAGGAAATTATTCTGAATACGGTAGTTTATTTACTGTTATGTTTTAAGGTTTTTATCTTTCGTAAATACTGCAGGGTCTTTGTTTCCGATTGTGTATACATACACGGAAACTAACTGTTGAAAATCCCAACGGTTTTGAAATCGGGATATTTCTGATTAATATAAGATGAAATTGCTATAATAATCTCAGGAAAAGGAACCTTTCACTAAGGTGTCGTATACTGCTACCAATATCACCGAAACATTTGAGTCTCTCTCCAGCAGAGCTCAAACTTTATGTCCAATTGCCTTAAGATCAAACTGAATCTCCTATTGACTTAAAATTGGACTTGAGTTCAGTGACTTAAGCTCAGTTTGAGTCTTCAGCATAAGTCTATGGGAAATTAAGTTTGAGCTTAAGTCTCTCGTTTAAGTCTATATGAAATTAAATTTGAGCTTAAGTCTCTCGCTTTAGTCTATGTGAAATTAAGTTTGAACTTCAGTCTCTCGTTTTAGTCTATATGAAATTAAGTTTGAACTCAAGTCTCTAGAGTAAGTCTATGGGAAATTTAGTTTGAGCTTAAGTTAAATCTCAATCTGATCACCTTGAGTCCGAATCACTAGTTGATGGCATTGTCGTCGGTACAATACCATTATGTACAGAACGAAACTAGAAAACAGTATGTTTATGTAAACTCTGATGGTCAACACAATTGGTGTAACTCAGGTCTTTACTTAAAGCAGCCCATTACTTTGATATTAGGTTACTGACTTTAAAGTTCAGGAAACATATATGTAATATGTAAGTTGCAAATCACTTAACCCTTTCACCCCTATGTAACTTCAGTAGACTCTACCACCCATTGATATGGATGAGTCCATTTTGATCTACAGTGGTGAGAGGGTTAAACACCATTATGTACAGTTGTCATCTCATCCCTTCAACACTGATTGTACGAAAAATTCCATTTTGAGCCCCTTGTTATCGGTGGAAAAATGTCAGTTTCTATATCGAAATAATTTTGGAACTTATATATTTAAACTTCTATTGTTTCCGAATAAATAATTATGGAATTTTCCTGAATAAGGGTTACCTTACCATGATTTTCAAGGTTCCATTGTTATGTTGACTCAGCGTATGGGGTTTTAAAGTATGCTGAGTTTATACATTGAGTAATAAACTAAAAATTCAGATATTAAATGTATGTAAAAAAAAATGTATGATACATATTCATTTTTATTTCCTTATGAATCACAGATTTTAGACAAATATGTCATCAAGATGGATCTATTTTATAAACATTGTATACCTAGTGCATCACGTTCCTTTTACTGCTCATTAGTATTCAGTCCCCTGGTTACAAGAGCTTTCCCGAACCTGAATGAAAAAGTAATCGAGCGTGTATCCTAATGCTATCCTTTGTCTAGAACCTATAAATGTTATTTTTGATTTATGGGCATTTTATTCTATGAAAGTATTGTTTAATACGAAACTACTGACAATATGAAAAAAAAGATACATATCTTCATTTGTTATCGACTCAAAATACGGCAAAATTCATTTTCTTTCTATAATGGAAATATTGCAAAATTGAAGAATTGAATATTTGTACAATCTCTCAGTTGATGAAATTCTGAGAATCTGATTGAAGATGCTTATCAAAGGTCTAATGCTAGATGGTTTAAAATCTGTTCAATTCAATATTACCAATGAACTTGTCCAAATTTTAAGCTAGAAGTAATTGACTTTTTTTTTGTGGGAGCGATAAAAGTTATCTTGCCACGAGGAGAAGCAGATCAAATCAAAGAAAAGTGAAGTTTTTGGGACTTGTGCAGATGTCGAAACTTGGTCCGAACAGATGGGTGTTTATACATAGTAAAGGGTATATTCTTTGTCTCGTAGTTTGTCAACTCCCAAATGACAGATTTGAAGATCGTAATCTGTCGGCGAGATCCCACCACAACCGGTTTATATTTTATCGCCCCATCTAGGTAATTTATTCACTTGTGTTATAAAAACAGATAAAACCAACTTCTGATCGTAAATCCATATATCACATTATGGTGCGCGTGTAAAGGTAGAGAGATTTATATATTACTATAGTTAACTTAATTGGAATACAAGTTTTAGATAAGGGATTGGTGATCATGTTGGATGGGGGGGGGCCCCCCCCCAGAGTCCAGATGAAAGTGATAATAAGAATATTGAAACAGACGGTGTCCAATTAATATTGTTCTGAAAAGTTTATCATTTCTGCATTGTAGCGGCTTAGAATTCGAGAATCCCTCAAAACCATTGCTGCTACTGAAATTGAGTGCCTTAGTAATTCTTTAGTTTTGCTGGGTAAGTTATAGGGCTATAGAAATGGTTATGGTCACTCATCTATTGGAAATATAAATCCATGGTAAGGTCTGACTTTGTTTATTAATTATTTCAATGACCTTTAAGCTATCATGAAAAAAAAGGGAGACTAAATTATCCTTAATCAGGATTTGGTATCAAGAACAAATGTTATCCTCAGGTAAAATTTGTACATCTGTGGCAGGTGTCACTTGTAAAAATCATAGGAAGAGCATATGGTTCTAACAGGAACAAAGACGGATGTTTTTACCCATGGGCAAGAAATAGGATGATTTTTCTTCATCCTTAAGTGTTTAATTAAGTAAATGAACCTTTTAAATCACAAATTTTAAATTTGAATGCTGAATGGGATAATTAATGCATGTATACAAGTAGACCCTTTTAACCAGTTCCATGATCCGCTGTGTTTGAATAAAGATATCCAATTTGTACATCATAGCCAGACAGATTTCGCTCGTAAAGAATTGGATTATTTTTTCATCGTTATAAATGGTTTGTATCATACGAAATTGACGTGAACTCGTAGGTCTTCCGTAAATTATGCTGATTTCGTCGTCTGCTTCAATGTTTTCCTTGCATAAGCAATCCGCCCTTTTTTATTTGATTTTCTGTATGATTTCTGATTGAGCTTAATTTATTTGTCATCTGGTGGTGCACACGGACAGGATTTATGCGAACCGCGGGTGCAATAATTACAGATCATCAGACAAACGACTAACATTGTCAGTTTTCCCCGTGCAGTTTGTGTCATTTACACAATGCAAATTGATTTTAAACAATTAGCAATGTTTGAAAATGCTGATTATGAAAGCATTAGACCAACATAAAAGAAAATGACAGCATTATCTATTCCGATTATCTGCTTAGGGCACTTTGAACTTGATTTCCAAACGTCCTCGAGCGGAAATGATATTGCACATATTGGAAATATGAGGAGGAAGCTTATTATTTGGACTTTACAGATGCAGCAAATTTACACAAAATTATGACTTAATTAGTATTAGTAAATCCTATTTTTGCGAAGTAATGATGCGTTGACACTATATTAGGTAGTGATTAGGGCGGGGGACTTCAGTGGAGAAGCCGACGCAGTGCACAATTTAATTTGACATGTGCGCACTGCACTTGTAAACGGCCATGTTTTGTGGTGGTTTCGGATGATAAGGGCTCAGCGTTCAGGTGTCGTGTGATAAAAAAAATGGAACAATGTTATGAAATGGCTGAAGTTGTGCCTAATGTGATAGCATTATTACACAATAAAACCGCAATTATCATAATGAATTCTCGCTAATGTGTTGTTTGTTGTAACACAAAAGCAGAAATTAAGATTAAAAAATGTATTTTCCCGATTTCAATCCAGCATCACTCTCATCTAATGAAACAAGAATTTTGATAATTAAATGTATTATGTTTCTAATCTCAAATGTTCAGTAAAATAGCCGACAGATTGTTCTGTTAGGGTGGGGGATCAATTTTACCAGAAAGTGAATTGAAATGTATGAAATGTAATACAACTATTTAAGGAATACAGGTTTCGCCCTTTAAACACATGGGTTGTAACAAGAGGTGATGCTGCATAGAGTAGCTGGGTAGACTGTATCATTTGTCAATGTAATAATGGATTAACAGCATTTGGAAAGGTTGTGACCAATGAAAGTGTTATTTTGGAGTGGGTGGTCTCCCATTGGAGAGGTCCTTATCAGGGTGGTCCATCCTCAGGGTGGTCCTCCTCCAAGAGATTCTTCTCAAGACAAGTATAGCTTTAAACTATATCCTTGGCATTCTTGTCAAAATCACTTTATGTTCTGAGGCCAAACGCTGGTCTCTTTAGACAGGTTTTAAAACAAGAAGGTGATCCCTTTAGATATGTTCTGTGGCCCGGGGATGGTCCTTTTAGGCAGGTTAAAAGACAGAAATGCTTCCTTTAGGCAAGTTCTGAAACAAAAAGATGATCTTTTAAGACATGTTTTAAGACATTGTTTCATCAAACAAATTACTTTAATGAAAAAAATGTGATATTTAGACAGATTCTAAAACAAAAAGATAGTTTCTTTAGACAGGCTCTAGTAAGACAGGGTGGTCTCACAGACAGGTTCTATGGTACAGAAGAAGTCTCTGTAGACAGGTTCTCGGACCAACAACCCAAGTTTATATATATACATGTATGTGTAGAGACGTTTGCCTTGGTCGTGGAATAAGACCAATATGACTGACGGCCTGTAAGGGGTAATAGACAGGTCTTGAATGCAGATATGTTTGTTTCATATTTTTATATATTCAATATTCACATGGGCAGAACAGGGGATAAAGCAGCTGCCATGTGGTTAGGACATGGTAATTTGCAACGCCTCTCAACATTTATGCAGATCTTTTGTCCGCACCATGTTGGTATTTCAGGCACTGCCGAGGTCATCATTGGTCGTATGATGTGGCGTTTAGCTCACTGACAGCTCTCGATGATGAAAGTGATCAGAAGCGAAAAAAATGGATACCGCTTCCTGTGGCTAAATTAATGTTGATGGATTATGCACAAGGGAAAGCAAAATTTGCATTCAAATACAAAGGTGTCGCGTTTGTAAAACCGGATGTCCATTTCCCGTGTCCAGCAAAAATTCACGCTTCACCGAATCTGAGTAAAAAGGAACTGGCTATATCTAGCTACATAGTTTTGTGACATGTGCAAACTGCAGCCCTTAATGGGTTGACATGCAACATTCAGCTGGGATTGAGTGACCGCAGGACTGACCAATACATCGGCACTAGGCAGTGATTCATGGAGAGATGACCATTCATGCTTCCTGCACATCAACAAAAACCTGTGTACAAATCCTGTTAACGTGTTAGCCGTGGACTTCATTAGTTTCAATATCATTTTCTTTCATTAAATTGATCCATATCGGAATCTATAAAGTATAAGGACAATGATAGGGAAAGATCCAACGTATTCTTTGTAATTTTCATTATTTTGTGGATGTCATGTGTGTGTGTGTTTGGTGTACGTGTCATGCGATTATTTTGTGTGTGTGTCAATAAGGAAGATTTCGGTAGACAAATGTCAGTTAGAATTTTACATAAAAGACCCTGAACAAGCTTAAGTCAGCCATCTTTGATGACAGACAGGAGGAAGTCGTCTGGAGGTAAAACTTGGGTCAACATCGCATTCTTTTAAACGCCCACTCACAATGTGATGTGGTAATTGATTTCAATGATAGGTACTAAATTTGCATAATCTGCATAAATTAGATTTCAAAATATGAATTAGTGGTTATATCTGTCATTAGTATGCAAATTTATACAAGACAAATAGATTTTGTTTGGTTTAATTGTTATCAATGGAATTTTATGAATGGATCACAGATCCTAGATGTATAAGGAAATGGAGCAAGTCTAGGTTAGTTCTCACAGCCAAAAATATTTCCGACAAACAACAGCATACTGTTAACAAAAGAATTTTGAGACACAAATTTTCCTATTTTTACGTACATAATTTCAATTCTTTTATAGAAAATTTGAATTAGAATTAAACTTTGATGAATTAAACTGTAATATTTCTTTTAAAGTAATTAATTTTGCAGAGATTTGAGAACCATTGTCTCATTTTCTGATACAGATTATTCTCTCATCATTGTAACTATCCGTAATGATAATTGTTCGTTCAGAACAAATATTTGCTCCTGGTATTTTGAGTGGTCCTACCAGCACAGCACAACTACGCTTGTGGTCCTCAACCACCCACCGCCAACACTGAAAACCTTTTCATTCGGGGACATCCCTTCATGGGGCTTTGTCAGTTTCCATGGCAAATAGCAGCAAGCATCCTATTTGTCACGGACGGTACATGTAGAAAGTAAACAACGACATTGTTTCACAACAGCGGAGTTAAACTTCGAAAACATGCTTTAGCTTCGCCACTCAAATTCTTTAAATACGGACAGTTGTCCATTAGAAAAAATTAATCAGAGCTCGTAAACAATCAGCCATTTATCAAGGTAAACATCTGAAGTTGGTCAGGTGCAGAATAATTATGAGGAAAGAAGAAAAAAATTTTTACTGATATATATGATACTATGTTCCGGAAATTTGACACATCAAGCCATATTTTGAAATATGATACAACAGTCGGTATATTGAAGCCTCGTACTTGACGAGTGCACTAACTGTGTCTGGGTGTGTGGGGGCCGTACTCCATCAATATTCGTACGGCACAAAAAGTTTACGTTTTATTGTCACAGAGGAGACAATCAATACCCATCGCTATATCGGGTGTCCGGGGATGTAACCAACTTCCTGTATCTTCGGGATTCGAGGACAGTCCCGTTTTTTTGCTTTATTGTATGTTTCAGGTACAATGCCCTGGAGCCCTTTCAAGGGTAACATCAATGTTTGCATCTAAGTGTGTGTATTTAAACGGCTGAGCAACCAGACACAGGTAGGCTGTGAGCAGCCCTCCTTACTTCAGATCTCGCGCTACAGTGCACTCATAGTGGTATCGTTACATGGGCGCATTGATCGACAAACGCCCTGGATGCTAACATTGTATTAAATCGCCAACCACGACTTGCTCTCTCAGATACATACAGTGTATGGTATATGTATTCAGCCATATAAAGCAAATCGAATGCGTCCGGGATATTGAGTAGAGCAGTCATTGATTCCCAGCCCAGCGACGGGGTTCGAGTGTAACAATGTCAGTATGGTAGACGGTAAGAGCTCAGTATCGTGTATATGTCCTGTATGTATGTTTCGTTCAGTAACAGGGCGAGTTCAAATCTTTAAATCGGCGACTTGACTCACGGTCGCTGTCACCATTCATGCACTAAGTTAAATTCTACAATGGATGGATGTTTTGTGAATGAAGAAGATTATAAAGTTTGGAAGTCGCGTCTGTGTTGTGGATAATACCCTCGGGCAAGGCCAAGTGTTGCTTTATCACTGGAGGTGTCAAAGATTTACCTGCTAATGGACAAGTGAAATTGGCACAACTGATTCATTTATGATACCTGTGGATTTATTTACCTGTACTGCGACTTGTCAAAAGTTACGTGACGGAATATCTTTTTCATTTGGAAAGAAGTTTTTAAAGAGTCCAGTTGGATTTTTAACTTTTCGAGATCAACTTTAACTTGTGCTGTGTGTGATTTGCTATAGGAAATATCTCTCGGAAGAAAATTTCAAGATACAGGTGATTTTCTCAAGTATTGGAAACCATGGATTTAAACGAAGACTTAAAACCTTCGACAGGAATTTACAGAGATATGGACTTGGAACATTAAACATGGATCTCGCTTAAAATGGATAACTTAGCGAAATCTGAAGCCTTAGAGATTAGGCTATAGATGACATCATTCGCTATCCAGGGGGATATATACGTACGGATTCCTTAATGTACGCATCAATAAAGACCTTAGCAGATTAAAAGTAGATGTTATCAAAAATTTGATAAAAAATTAAAATGCATCAGCAACAGGTTTTTGAGAGCCAGCAGGTAAGACCCTTTAATCTTTTTGATAATAATTTCATGGTCAATTAAAAATTTGTGCGCATAATTTTTTCTAAAAGTGGCTCAGAGTTATTGCCTGGATGCATGTGTTCGTTCATACCTGAACCAATAGATTTGTGCTTTTTAAACGAGGCTACAACGATGTTTTCATAATATGATGATTTTGATGAATTGTATAAAGATGATGACAGCGCACAAAGAATCGTCCCATCTTGATACATTGTGGATTGAAGCGTTTATCCTCATTTTCCCTTCACACCTGAACGATCATATGAAATATGAGGAAAACGTGATATTTCTTGTCTGTGTAATAAACATATCCTGTAAGCTTTTGTATCAAAAGAATAAAGTGACTTTGAAGATGTTTTGTACGATAGAGGCCGAGAAATTTGTCAAATACCAGCTTAATCGTTTTAACAGAGGGAAGAGAAAAAAATCTTATACATTCTAACAAGGTGTGTTTAAATGAAAAGTTTTTCAATAGCGATTTTGTATTATGTGACACGAGTATGTTGGTCTACACGGCTATCAACGAGTTATCAAGTTTTATACCCCTCCGGTATTGAATCTGACTTTATTTGTTCAGTAGCGGCTAAATAAACAGATTGTCTTGAAATAGTCTGTAGTCCTTCGAGGTCAGAATGAGAATTAGGTGATTTTGGCATGCAGTAGGTAGGTAGTATGTTGTGGGTATCGTTTATGGACTGATTCGTGGAGGTGGGATGGGGGGAGGGTTCAAAAAGTTTGGCAGTTACGTATAGATGGGTAGGATAGTGGGTTGGGTGGGCTAATGGGGTTTAAATGAATACTGGGTTCATTTATGCAGGGTTAAATTCAGGGTGGAGGTGGACAAACAGGGAATAGATACTCATACAGTAGAATAGGGTAGGAAAGCACTGGACCAATGGAAAACCTATACTTACAGCAGTTTTATGTATGGTTAGTATTGAGGTATGGAAGTAAGTGGAGTCAGGGGGTGTGGGGGGATGGAGGGAAGGGGGGAGGGGGCTCATGCATATATAACTAAAATATTGGAAGCAACTTAATAGAATACAATTACTTCACTTTTTAATGGTTGAGTTAAGAACTATGACACTGTACAATGGTTTTCAGTTTGAGACGGTATAAATCATAGCACAATGCTCCGTACATATTGCAGCACTATATTGGCCTCTTGGGAGTTGACTGTCTGTGATGTTTACTGCTTTCAATCAGCATTGGCGACATATATATATAGTAAAAGTTTTTGGGAAGGTTGGGCCTATTGGGTTAGAATTAAGACTTATAAGTGTTTAGGATTTGTGAAATAATGGTTTCAGTCAATGTCTCCATAATGTTGTTTAGGGTTAGAGAGATGGTTGAAGTTTTAAAGAAGTACATTGCAAGTCTATAGACTGAAGTCGATGGGGAAGGCTAGGGTATATAATCAATGGTTATAAGGACATTAGTGTTGACGTTCAACAGGTGTATGTCGTCGTATTTCCTGCGACATCTGTTAGGTAATAGCTGCATGCAGTAAGTGTTGAATTGAATCTACTGGATGCTGTAAATTGGTACTCAGGAGGGGTATTGGAAATAACGGTTTGAGGATTAACAACAGAGGGTTGTCAAGCTTTGGGACCTATAGATACATTTGAAATCCATGTCGTGTTGAGGAGGGTTATTATGCTCGTCACTGCAATACTTCAAACTGGTTGTTTTTTGGGCATGACTCTATAATGACTAGAGTATTGCTTTATTGCTGCAATGGTGCTCACAACATCCTTCGAACAGGAAGTTACATGTAAGTTTAAATCAATGGTTCTTAATGCTGGTCGTACTTGAGGGTGTACTCGATTGACATTCGGTGTTGAAGGGTGGATTTGTTTGGTCGTGTAAGGATGTACTTGAATGGAACAGAAAAGTTGAAGGGTTGATGTACTAGATTGATATAATTTTGTAGTTTCATTGGTGTTTTCATAACTTTTGCTTGATTTGCAACCTTGCTTACTGCCAATGTTTCCATACAATGTCCCCTTTTCCTTTTAACAACACTATGATAAATCTCCCTCAATATATCGACAAACCCCATTATAATGCCAAAATGTCACTATACACAAATGGTGGCAGTATAACAAGGTTTCACTGCTAATGCATTTCAATACAGTCTGAATCATGGCAGTCGATTTGACAAAATTTTGTTTACGCTTTTATAGGTAAACAGGATGTGTTTTTGGGAATAGCAGTAAATGAGGTACTCCTGCAACCATGTTCATTTTAAGTGTTGCATGTATATGTGATATATTTATATACGTTAGATTGATTAAATCATCGTATGTTCTGTAATGATAGTTAATTAGCGTACCTGGTGGCACAGGTGTGTTAATTTACTTTAAGATTTAAATGTAAAACCTTACTGCACCAACTTCAATTCATGAACTTCATTGAAATTCATCGATTTTAATGGAAACATGTGTTTGCCCAATATACCTTATGAGATATGTATCATATTCATAATGCAATCTGTTTCATTTAAAACAAGATATCCCTGTCGGTTTTAAATGAGAAGGGGAACAACATTTCTTTTTCGTCTTCTCGACAACATGTATGTGTCATGATGACGCGATTGAGACGACGTCCTGTTGGCCCTTGTAGAAACTTGTAACTGTCTGTCATCGCTGGATTGTGGAAGCGTTTCCTTGGCAACCCTAAAAACTATCTTCCACATTTCATCCTGTTATGAAAAATGCAATAAGGACAGCATGTTGTATTAAAGGAAATTAATGGAAAGCGACATGATATTTAGGACATGTCTGAATGGGGATCAGA
>JAUMHH010068545.1:2261-22840 GCA_032359455.1 Chlamys rubida
TACATTAGGCAGGCCAGGCCCCTCTAAAGCAATACTCATATACATTAGGCAGGCCAGGCCCCTCTAAAGCAATACTCATATACATTAGGCAGGCCAGGCCCCTCTAAAGCAATACTCCCATGCATTCAGGGCCACCTCCACAACCAATAAGGCAAACTTTAGGTGCATTCAAGGCATGCTAGGTCCCTTTCAAGCAATACTTTCACACTGGGAACAGGCCAAGCCCATGTAAAGCATCATTAACAATGATCACACGTACAGTTGTACAGGGTAAGCTCACCATGTAACAGAGTGTTCAGGACGGGCTAGGTGCCTTAAGGGCATTTTACTAAAGGTTTATAATTAATAATACATGTGGAATATGATTGAATGAAACAATGTCTCCATCAGAAATGAAGAATATGAGTCTAGTTGTCATTGGACGGGGGTTGGGGCGCTGTTGTCCATCACTTCTTTGACATTGATTGATTGATTGATTTATTGGTTTTACGTCCGCTTCGCTACCGAGTAGTTCAGTTATCCAGCAGATGATCTTCATTGATGACAGGTAACTGTTTTACAGTAGTTGATATGAGGTGGGTTTCTTTGCAACAGCTGAGATCATCTGACAACCAGTGTCCACACGTCAGCTAAGGTCATATATGACAATGGTGTCCACACGTCGCTAAGGTCTGTCACACGCCAGCTGAAGTCATATGACAATGGTGTCCACACATCGCTAAGGTCTATGTCACACTTCAGCTAAGGTCATATGACGACATTATCCACAGGACAGCTAAGGTCATATGATGACATTATCCACAGGACAGCTAAGGTCATATGACGACAATGTCCACAGGACAGCTAAGGTCATATGACAATGGTGTTCACACTTTAGCTAAGGTCATATGACGTCGGTGTCCACAGGACAGCTAAGGTCATATGATGACATTGTCCACAGGACAGCTAAGGTCATATGAAGTATCCACAGGACAGCTAAGGTCATATGACGACATTGTCCACAGGACAGCTAAGGTCATATGAAGTATCCACAGGACAGCTAAGGTCATATGTCGACATTGTCCACATGACAGCTAAGGTCATATGTCGACATTGTCCACATGACAGCTAAGGTCATATGACGACAGTGTCCACATGACAGCTAAGGTCATATGACAATGGTGTTCACACTTTAGCTAAGGTCATATGACAATGGTGTCCACAGGACAGCTAAGGTCATATGACGACAGTATCCACAGGACAGCTAAGGTCATATGATGACAGTATCCACAGGACAGCTAAGGTCATATGACGACAGTGTCCACAGGACAGCTAAGGTCATATGACGACAGTGTCCACAGGACAGCTAAGGTCATATGACGACAGTATCCACAGGACAGCTAAGGTCATATGACGACAGTATCCACAGGACAGCTAAGGTCATATGACATTGGTGTTCACACTTTAGCTAAGGTCATATGACAATGGTGTCCATATGACAGCTAATTAAGGTGATATGATGACGGTGTCCAAAGGACAGCTATGATCATATGGCACCAGTGTCCACCACAGTGGAGTCCACTGAAGGGCCATTAGTATTGTTACTATACATGGAAACCTGATACCTCGGCATTACACTATTTTGACAACAGGTTCATCAGACATACACACCTCTGAGGGAACTCCACCAAAATACAAGAGTAGATAGAGAAAAATAGATGGATGTACTAATGTTTGTATTACCGGTATGGGAGGGAAGGGGAATATGGGGGGGGGGGGAGGGCGCAGCAGATCAACCTTTGGTGTCTCAAAGACACAGGATCCGGAACACACTACTACTGCAGAGAGGCCCCCAATAGTCCATCATATGCTGATGCGTTTGGATACAGCAAGCCTATTCTTGCAGATCCTGCAGGATACTGTATTAATCGTGGTATTATTTTGATGGCTATGTAAAGGTTTATATATTTACTGTATAGAAGATACATTTATGTTTTCAGATTGCCTGTAATATATTTCGGACATTACCTCCAAATGACAATCCTGACTTTGACCCAGAGGAAGATGACCCGACACTGGAGGCTTCTTGGCCGCACTTACAGGTAAATATCAATGACAGGGAAATATCAACTGGTAAATATCAACTACAGGAAAATATCAATGACCGGTAAATATCAATGACAGGTCTGGTGGTGGTGTCAGACACATACAGGTATTGTCTGTGGTTGATACCAGACACATACAGGTATTGTCTGTGGTTGATACCAGACACATACATTTGAAGTGGATGAGTTTACCAACTAGATGAAAGTTCAAAAATAATACACACTTTTCTGTCTTTGGACAATCTCTTTGAAACTCTATTCTTTAAAATACATATAAGTTACAGAATTAATTAGCATTTGACCAATGAGGTCCTAAATGTCGCTCATTACCACCCCCAACTAAAGTAATACTTGTGGATACATCCATATTTGTTTTGTATGTTTCTGTAATTTTTCACTCACATGTACCCTGCTTGCTGTCTCACACAGCTTGGACAAACATAGTAAAGTGGATTTTAGAAACAAGAACTACATTCTGTCCTTGAGCTAGAATAGCCTGTAACTAAATGAAATATGGTATATACCTGGTATGTATACATATATGTATATGTATATGTATATGTATACACTTGTGTAAATAATGCATGCATGCTACCTGTAAATGAAATTATTGTTTATGTCAGTAAAATATTGATCAATGATAAAAAATTTTTTTTAAAAAGGTTGAAAATATTTTTGGACTCGTGTATAACTTCGCCTTTTCCTTTATATTTCAGATTGTGTATGAATTCTTTCTGAGGTTTCTAGAATCTCCTGACTTTCAACCAAGTTTAGCCAAGAAATATATAGACCAAAGATTTGTGCTGCAGGTATATGTCGTTCTGATCTTCATTGTTTTCTGAAATTATATGTAACTTAACTTATTGTATGAATTGATTGAGACCGAGTCTTGTCGATGAAGGCCAAGTATCATTTGGATAATATGTTGACTTTATATCAGATGAAAATTAGGGCTGGAACGGGTAGCCGAGTACCCGGTTACGGTTCGGTTACGAGTACTATTCGGTTAGCAAATCCATGTACCCAAAAACCGTCCCAAAATATAGGTCAATATTTATTGACTTCCCGGGTAGAAATGTCACTCCTGATGGCTGATTGACAGACCTCGAAAACACTCGTGATCAGTATACTTGTTTTACTATTGAGTGCATGTAAACAATCAACTTTGAACGTAAACATAATATCGACTGACATTCTGTTGAACAATGTAACTCATCATTCACCGGCAGCAATCGTCAGTGTTCCCACCGGAACTGATGCACAGAAATACGTGCGCATAGCGTTGACAACATATACAAGTGAAGTAAGACTACGAAAATTTCCCTTTCGGGAGGCTAGAGATATGTTACCAATTCATAACGATTTTGAGAATTTACAACGTTTTACAACTGTATTCACCAGACATAAGTATTGAGTTATCTTTGTTTATGCATTAATTAATTAAGTAATCACATTTCTATCAAAAGAAAGAGCCATTGGTGGCCGTATTTCATTGCACAAGAAAACATGGTTACCCGGTTTCGGTTCGGATAAGCACACACATGGTCATCTGAGTGGCATTTTTTGTAACCGTTGCAGCCCTAATGAAAATGAAAAGATCCATTTCAGGAACATTTTTCACCCACCTCTGTGTTTGTAAGATACATGTGTTTCCCACACAGAACATTCATGAGAGATATGTGAACTCATTTACATATTGTTTAACTATGAAGATTGGGCTGTTGGCAACTGACACCGCGTCATGTGAATTATTGCAAAATCTTGACCATTGTTTGAGAAACTTTGCTATACTAAATATTGACTTGGCATTCTTTTTGTCATTATTTACCCAATTCAGTAAATTGTTGGAGAAAAAGTGTCGATCATTATGTAGGTACTTGTATATATTATTGGAAATGAAGACTCTGCACTAAGGTGTAGAAGTTGGTATCAGAACCTCAGAAAAGCATTGATAAGATTGTGGCCAACATTCTACAACCCTACGTAGAACATCAATATCCCAAATACCTACATATTATATAAATTCTAATAATCTTACATGGGTGTCTCAGATAGGACACTTGTTTTCTCTTACCGTGGAGAGTTGTATCATACCATTCCGGGTACAAGATACATTTTTCGCCCCCTTAGGATGTAATGGGGAATCCCAACCCTTAGGGAAAGATTTCCTATCTAACCCCAGGGGGGGTGAAAAATGCTATTAATCTTACATATATGTAGAGTAAGGGTAAAAAGAGTTAATAATTATGTAGGTATTGGGGTTATGGAAATTCTACCTTCAAGGTGTAGATTTTGTGTGAGAGCCTTAACAATCCAAATTTAATAACAGATTTCATAATAGATTTTCTTGCACAAATTTTCTTGCACAAAGAATGTCTGTATCGTACCTATTAAAACCAGAAACATGGCATTTTGGGTATGGTTGGACTACAGAATTTATTTTACCATGTTCTTGTCTTTTTGTTTCAGCTCCTGGAGTTGTTCGATAGTGAGGACCCGCGGGAGAGAGATTTTCTAAAGACTGTGTTACATAGGATTTACGGGAAATTTTTGGGTCTCCGAGCTTTCATTAGAAAACAGATAAATAACATCTTTCTCAGGTAAGGGACCAGTTTAGATTTATAGATTATCACACTGTATTTTCAGGGTTTGTCATTCAAACAATTTTCTCATTGCTCGCACGTAGATAAAATCGAGAGTGGACTCTCTATTTTATCTACGTGCGAGCGATGAGAAGATTGTTTGAACGACAAACACTAAAAATACAGTGTGATAAACCATTTATCATCTATATACTATATATATACTACCTTATATATTTCTCTATTTAAAAACTCAACTAAACAACATGTTTTCCAAATGACTTCTAAGCTCAATTATCAATGATCGCCTGTGACAAATGTAAACAAAGTTTTTCGCGGAGGAATACAATGAACCTTAAAAGTAGGTAGAAAAAGTATTTTTAAAACAATCCTATCGTCATTGGCTTTTACATATGCACATTTACACCTGAAATGGTGTTGTTATTCTCACAATATTTTTCCGTAACTTTGTATTGATATGTTTATGACGAACTATTTTCTTAATACGTGGATCTCTTTTGTGTGAACACTATTTCCGGTTTCGGACGTCATCTGGCGTGAGCAGACGTTATTTTTTTTTAGAAAATACGTTCTCAAGTGCTTGGGAATTGGAAAATCCATTCTCAAGTTCTCAGGTCGTTCTCAACTTCTTCTCATACTGACAACCAATGATAATGAATTGATCATGCTACCGGTAGGTGGTAAAAAGTAGTATATAGTTGATAAAATATCTTTCTTATGATCAGGTGTGCAAGTTTTGTGCTTCAATTTTATGATCTCAAACTTTTTAAGGTTTTGTTACTTGGACTAATACAAATTACAATACCTCAATGTAATAGAAGCACAATGCAGCGCTGGAAACCTGGACACACAAAATTATGATTTATGCCTAAAGTTGAATTTTAACATAAATCGATCAAAAAATTGGGTAGTTGATGTGTTGAATGGTAATCATTTGTTAAAATTTGTGTTATACATGTATGAATTTTAATGTAAAGCAACAATTGATATTTCTGATATAAATGATAAAACAATTTGTGATTCTCAGTCCCAACTGACTTTGACTTACAATTTTTTTTATCATTCTAAGCTTTAGCTACGTGTGCTTATTGACACAAAAAATGTTCAGTTTGTGTTTCATTGTAACACTAACAGGTGCCAATTGCATGCATGAAATTAGAGAAAACACTTTTTCTCTTCTATAAAATATTGCACATACACAGAAAAATATACTGTTAAGACACCATTCATAAACAATGGACTTTTTGTGCTTGTAGGTTCATATATGAGACCGAGTCATTTAATGGAGTTGGGGAGCTGTTGGAAATTCTGGGCAGGTTTGTAGACAACATGATTCGTTTCCTGTAAAATGCCATGTACATGTTGTGGAGGCACAGTAGTCTAGTGGTAGGACGCCGGGCTCTTGACCGAAGGGTTGCATGTTCGAGTCACAGCAAGGCACTGTATTGTATCTTGAGCAAGATACTTTATTTGAGCAAGATACTTTACTCCGCTTATTCCAGTCTACTCGGCTGTAAATGAGTATGTGGTTTAGGCAGTGCTAAAATTGTTGAATGCTAGCTGTGAGTGCTAAAATGGCAGCACCGGCTGTATGCTCCCCAGGGAGTTGAGAAAGGTATTGGCTGGTTGCAAAGGCCCTATAACGGATAATAATTTGTGAACCGCTTTGAGAGGACCTACAAACTAGGTTGTGATAATTAAAGCGGTATAGAAGAACCTCAAATTATTATTATTATAATTATATATTATAATCAACAATAGGGTTCTCATTTGTGTAAAAAATTAATGGAGCTAGACAGGGATACGAACCCTTAACTTAAAATTGTTACACTATCGTTCTAACCAACTGAGCTACCAGGTCAATGGACGTGTCCTGGCCCAACTGTGCTAGTTATATCCAAAACGAGAGGAAGGGGAGGTAACTGTAGATAGAAAAACCATAGTGGAGTGGGATAGAAGGAATGCCTGGTGTCACTTGTCTTTAAAATGTAAAGACCTTCATTTGTGCAAAATAAAAAATGGGTAAAATAATAACAAAAGAAAAATATTACTTAATTTAGAAATGTAAGGATATTTATTTTATTTCTTTTATTTGATAGTTTAAATTGACCATTCATGTTGATCATATTTAAAGTTTTTGAAAGGATTAATATGTTAAAAAACATTATGTTTAAAGGAATTCATGATGTTAGACTTTGAAATCAAATATCAATATTCAAAAAAGGAAAAATGTTTCTAGTTTGAAAGTTTGTAAGATTAACTTTGTAATGTATTTTTCAAAGTTGTTATATTGTACTCAAAATAATCATTGAGACGCAGTGTTATTGACTGGGTACACACAAAGACTGAGTTTATTTCTAATGTTCATGAGGTAACACTTCCAATCTGTAGTACGACTGATTGGCGACGTTTAACACTGATTTCCTATACTAGAACAATTAGAATGAGGAAAATAGCTGCCGGTAAACGTATTGAATGTTCCTGGTTAAATTACCTCATTGACATTTGATCAGAAAGGATCTTTTTGTTTGTGAATATATTTTTTAAACCTCTTCCAAGTTACGTTGACATCAACTCCAACCAAATGAATTGAAGGCTTCATAAGAGGCTTTTGTGAGTTAGGTTCTCTGAAAACAGGCCAAAACGTAATATACTTACAGGTACGTAGTTGAGCTGAGTTTTGTCCAAAGAACAATTCTTTAAACGTTTTGTTTAATGATACACCTCGACTGCGGTCTTACGAGTAACGTTTTGTTTTGTTTTGGTCATGGGCATTGGTAGTTTCTATTTAAAGCCAGTGTTATATTGTGTCCGTTTTGTAAGGAGCTTAATTATGAGATAGGCTAACTGAGTCATTCATAATATACCCGGTGTTCAAATTAATTTTTTCCGAGTATACACAGTGTGTATCAGGGTGCACTATGAAAAAAACTCATACCGTACACACATGTGTTTTGTTAGTGTGTGGCTCGTGATCAACACTATGTTTGAAGATTCGTACGGGTATATCTACGGAAGGAAAATGACTTATCTACGTTCTCATGGATTTAAATGTGAAATTTAAAGGATTACATTTTGTTCTTAGGTATATATTGTACTGGAGTGTACTTTTAAATAAGTTGTGGGTGTGAAAAAAACCAACTGGTTTTCTTGTTAGGAAATTTTTACATTTTTTAGAATGGCCTCTGAAATGGAGCGAGATCTATCCGTTTACAAATAAGGCCAATTTTGTTGAGCGGCACAGTATCACACTGTACCCGTTCTACTGCGATCAGATGAACAAATGCTGTTGTTTACGAGGGAAATACGAACATAATATGTTCAAAGAAAGTTTAATTTATGGCAAATTGTGTTGGTTATTTGGAAAGATTTAGCTATTTATTATTTGAAATTAAAGTCTGAAAGGGGGCAGTAAATTAATCTTCAGAATTTGGATACACAAAAAATGGAATATTTCGGTAATATAATTGGTAGGTGATATTATAGACATGGGGGATTGGGTGTTAACACTGCTTAATTGTTGATGGACAAAGCAAGTTGTTTGTAAAAGAATCTTTCACAGTTTGGTTTGTGTAAATGATGGCATTCATGTTCGCAAATATCGTTTTTTGAAAAACTATAATTGGAAGATCATCTGATACATTTGAGCTGACACCGCAAAAAATATTTGTGTTTGGATCAATATATTGAAGAGTTTGACAGCTTATATTTGGTTCAAATATCCCCAGACAGGTTGTGGACTTTCAACATCTAGGATCATATGTACGAAACTGGTGGATGTATATTGTGCAGTTTGGATTTAAAACTGAAAACACAGAAGGATTTATATTGTGATGTGGAATGAAAATATTTCTGATAATTTTTTGGTATCTCATAGTGTATGACCAGAATGGCATCTAATAGGTCACGACCTGGGTCTCCATGGAGTTTACTGACTCCCGACACCCCAAGGACAGGCACGGGGGGACGGGAGTCGCCTTGGGGTCGAGTCTCTACCCCCACTCCTCGGGGACCAATGAGGAGCACCAGTATTGATGCACCACCACAGGATTCGTTGTCCAACCGTTGGGCAAGTTCAAGGTCACTCAGTGACAGTGGTCAAGGACTTCCAAGATCAGGAAGGTCGTCTCCATGGCGAGACTCTGAATCCTCACAGGTAGGGAAGCCTGCCAGTCCTGTAATAAGTCCAGAAGGAACTGGGACTTTACTGGACAGTAAGTCATTGAGGGGTAGTCGTGAGTCTGTGACTGACAGCAAAAGCCTACGGGGTAGTCGTGAGTCGTTATTCAGGCCTCAGACCTCGACCCCTAGAAGTGAATTTATGATCACCCACAGGGGTCGATCCCCTTTTAGGGGACAGGGGAGTGGAGCAGCATCTCCTTGGATGGCCCATGATCGTGGTGCTCCCAGACCAGGGATCGTCAGCAGCCAAAGGAGTCTGTTTGAAGGACCAGTGAAAGGTCAAGTAAGTTCATATGGGTCAAATGTGGAAGAGAATAAAGAAAACATTCAAAGTGAAAAGAATACAGGGTCAAAAGAAAGACAAAACCTGTCATCAAAAACACAGGAAGTTGATTCTCCATCGAAAGAACATGAAGTGGCAAGAAGAAGCTGGCCTGATGCTTCCAGCAGGGGACAGGCTACTGTTGCTCCATGGCGAGCTCACTCAATTCTCGTCAGTCAGAAAGGTCAAGGTCGACCATCGTCATCAAGAGGTCAATCGCCATCTCGCCATACAGATCAGAAAGGTCAAGGTCGTGACTCTAATAGGCCTTCTTCTGTCATCTTAGAGAAGCCAATTAGTCAAATTCCAACTAGATCATTGTCTCCGTGGAGAGGCCATTCCCCACTGAGGGGTCCTAGTGAATCTCCTTCACAAACTGGTCAGTCAGATCAGAAAGGTCAAAGTGCTGTCAGGCCTTTTTCACTGTTGTTAGATCTTTCTCCTTTGCGAGGAAGTAGGCCATCATCACCAATGATGGGCCATTCACCTTCAAGCTCAACCCCGGAAGGTCGAGCATCATCTCCTTGGAGGGGTCAGTCACCTTCACGCGGAACTGCTCACACTGAACTTAAAAATCAAGGTCATAGTAGACCATCGTCTCCAATGAGGGGTCATTCACCTAACTTAATTCAAGAAGGTCACAAAGGTCATGAGGTCAATCAAGGACGTCCGTCGTCCCCTTGGAGGGGTCAGTCTCCGTCAGGGATTATGTTCCAGGTGGAGATGCAGAGACGGAAATCTGGGTCCCCCTTCAGGGCTCATGAAAGTGGACCAATAAAAGCTGAGCCTCAATCAATGAGTCATGAGGTCAAAGGTCAAAAGAGGTCAGGATCCCCTGGTATTTGCTATGAATCTAAAGATACTGGGAATAAAAGAAGAATGGCATATCCTTATAAACCAAGAACTGGATCTGAATCTCCATATAATAGTGTTTCCCCCACAGAAATAGCAGAGTCTCCTAATAGGGGCCAAGAGAATATACCCCCAAATATTAAATCTCCTCATAGGGGTCAGGAAGCACTTCCAAGTAGTCTTGATGTGCCTGCATGTCAAAAAAGGTTAGGGTCGCCAATGGCCAGCCAGGATCACCCTATTCCTCTAAAAACATGCACAGATTCCTCTGGCAGCAGTCATAACGTACAAAGATACAAAACCGAAAGTGGTTACGATACGAATAGATCTAAAATGGATGACGACAGTGCTGGATCTAGGACTGGTAAAGAGAGCTCAACACCTACAACCGATGTTAATATGCAAAGCTCTGGAACAGGTCAACATACTCCGAGATCAAGGATTCCTAAATCTGCAAGTAGTAGCAGTCAGCACCTCTCTAAACAAGGACAGGATATGAGTGGTCGATATACCCCTAGGTCTAGAAGTGGTCGAGAAAGTCCGAGGTCTATCATTGCTAGTAGTCGGGATGTTCCTCGGTCTGGACAGGATATGGGACATAACCCTAGATCTAGAAGTGGTCAAGAAAGTCCGAGATCTGTGATTGCTAGTAGACAGGATGTTCCTCGGACAGGACAGGATGAAGGTGGTCAACATACCCCTAGATCTAGAAGTGGTCAAGATAGTCCGAGATCTGTGATTGCTGGTAGTAGTCGGGATGTTCCTCGGTCTGGACAGGATGAAGGTGGTCAGTATATGCCTAGATCTAGAAGTGGTCAAGATAGTCCAAGGTCTGGAATCCCTAAGTCTAGGTCAGCAAGTGCTACTGATCGGTCAGAGGCTGTTGACCACGCAAAAAAGGAACAGGAGACAACACCTGAAGTAAAATCATCAAGCACAGATGAGCCAAGGATATCGCACGAATCAACTAAAGGGGGACACGACTCTGTCGTACAGGAACCTGTCATTATGGGGAGGGAGACCCCTAGAGCTGACCCTCCCCCTGGGCTAGAACGTCAGCTGTCAGCAGGGAGTAGAAGTCGGTCTAGCTGGTCAGGGATACCCCAGTTTGTCTGGTAAGTGAGGGTGTGAAGATGAAAGGGGAGGTAACTGTAACTGCTAACAATGTCATGCATTTATTGTTAACCCTAGTCATTCCTGTGGAAAGAAACTGTTGGGACTTAAATAACTGTGAAAACTACTCAAGAAAATCAAATGTGGTAAAGATGCTTTATGGAACAACTTTTTTTGGTAAACCTGATTTTAGATTTATTGTGTATCCAGCAATTTTTGTTGATTTGTATATTTTGCGAAATATTTTGAAAACTTTTGAAGGTGAAAAATATTTCAGCCCGATTCAGATGATTAAGATATTATATGTAGAAAGTTGTTTCCAATTTACGAGAGAAAAAATTACCAGCCATCTAAAAAATGTGAACTTTATCTATTTTACAACAATTATGAAACAAGCTATCTCAGCTTATATTAACCACTCTTGTTAGTCCGGATGTTAGTGGCTGAGTACCCGAAGAAAAGCCTCTTGGTCTGGCAGGTGACCCCATACCTTTTCACCTCCAGTTGGGTAATCGAACCCTGTCCACCTTGGTGAAATATCCACTATGCCACCCGACCACCCACCTGACATGTAGGGACCAACGGTTCAAATTAAAATATAGTTTAAAAAGTTTGGCGGTGAAAAATGTATAAGACCTTGTTGAGGATTAAGGAGATATTGACCTGTTGACTTGAGTAAACAGGTAAATAGGGCGAGATAGAGTGGCGATTATCTGCGGGATTATAGTATTATCCTTGGTACAGCTCTCTGTTCATGGGTTTTAGTCTCCAGTCTGCCCAGGTTTTGACAGATTATGGAATTATGGACCAATTCTTATCTTGGGATTTACACATGCAAATAAATCACTCTTCTTTGAATAGAAAATTCAAGTGGAAATTTCAAATTTTAAAAAGTATCTCCGTTTGATGAGTAATTCGTGGATTTTTACCAGATTTTACCTGTCAAGTCAAACATTCCTTTCTGTCTTAGAAATTTGTTGTTTGGGGACTTCTAGCCCTCAACAGAAAAATGTACTTCCTCAATTTAACGTTGCCATGACAACATCTGTCTGTTTTGATGTTGTACATACTTATATAATCATGGATTTATACTGGTGAGCTATATGAGTCAACTGGTTACTGATAAACAATGAGGGTGTGTGTTGGGGGTATGGAAGTGGGGGTATGTTCTATTAAAACCCCCTCCCCTTCCTACCTGTAACCATTTCCCACCATATTTGTTATTCCTTTACATTCATTTGCCCCTCCCCCAACAAACATAGATGGAGGATGGGTGATGTAGTTTGTGCCTTTTTCTGTCTGTATATATATATATGACACATTTTAAGGAGTTCTACACCAATATAATAAATGTAGGTCGCTGTGACCTACATTTACTGCTTCACTGACCTTAGTTCTATTTCTTTGGTCAGACTTTTGACTTTATGTAGAAATTTCATCAATTTCATAATGTTAAGAGCTGAGGCATATAGGTGTTTCAACCTTTAAACAAAAATTGGAAATAACCAGCTGAAACCATATTGTGTTTGTAATACACCAGACAATGAGCCATGTTTATTGTGCAGCAGATTTTTCATTGCATAATGTTAAGTCTTTAAACTGAAGAACTGCTAATCTGAAATCATCCTAGACAGGTATGCAACGTATGATCCTTACGACCAGGAAGTTGTGGAGATAGACACGATACACAAGGAAACATGGTAAGGATCCCTGCCCACTGCATACCAACCACTAGATAATTCCCTTGTAGTTTGTCATGTATACAGTGACTTGCCCTTAATTTTAGATACAACTATAGTGTACTAATTCAACTAGGGTACTACTATAGACAAGGTGGCTCACTTTTATTTTTGTATAGAAATTGGCAAGGTATGTTTTTTTGTTCAGAAATGATTTATCAAAGCTATAGTCATGTCAGAATTCAAATGCAGAGTTTTGGCCGTGGTATGGGAGTCCTTAACCCTTTCACCCCTATGTAACTTTAGTAGACTCTACCATGCATTAATATGGATGGGTCCATTTTGGTCCACAGTGGTGAAAGGGTTAATGTGGAGGTGGCAGACCTTTTCTACAGTTTTCTGTAATCATTTGGAAAGTGATTTATTAGATGATTTTCCCATCATAAACAATAATTGATACACAAAATACACCAAGACATAAATAACTGTAAAAGATAAGTAGCTATAGGTGGCGATGATGGTAGTTTGGTTCGTAGGGGATTTATGGTTCATTTGCTGTTGACGACCATTGAAAAGCATGAAGTGTCTATGGAATGAAGATGGACCCACCTGACCAGAAATACAATAGGGAAATAGGCAGGTGTTTCAGTGGTAATTGATTACAGGTAGGGTCTATAATAAATGGGAAATCGCTGACCAGACACCAAATTAAAATGTCTGAGCACTGAAGGCTGATATTGGTCAGATATGGATAATGACCCATCATTTTATTGGTCAGACATGCAAATGAGGTCCATTATCGGGATAAAAAACTCTCATCTTTTGTAACCATTTAGTGGACAAGGTTAATGTACACATAAAGTCGTAAGTATGTACCTGTAACCTTGACAGATAGATGACCTCTAATTACAGCTAATGACCACACTTAGGTAGGGACGTGATCAATTTTGCACCTGTCTAGCTCGTTTGACACAGGTAGATTCTTATCTAGATCATATTGGTTATAATGATGAAAGCGAAAGTTTGAATGAAAGTGTAAAAACAGCATTGATAACTTCTTAACCCTTTCACCCCCATGTAACTTTGGTAGACTCTTCCATGCATTGATATGGATGAGTCCCTTATGGTCTACAGTGGTGAAAGGGATAAGCTTAACAAATCATTAAATGAAATTTTTGAAACATTTCTTTTTCAAAATGTTTTATATGTTATGAACATGGTTGTGTTTTGTCTTTAAGACAGTCATTTTAATCCATTAATCAGTCAATTTTAGTTTAAAGATATTTTTGTAAAATGTAATATTTTCACAAAATTATTATAAAGCTAACAATGCTTTAGAAAGCTGTGACAAGGAAAATGAAAGTTTTTATTACGGAGTTGCTGGTTTGTACTCGCTGTAGTTGTTATATAATTACAGGGTCTGAACCTGCGTCATAAATATCAGTAATTTGTTGCTTCCGTGGACCAATCAAAGATGAAAAGGACGGCCATGCATTGGTCGGCTTTTATGTTGGGAAAGGTGTATTCTGGTGAGAAATTTCGGCTTTGATGGAGGCCGACAGGCGATCCTGCAGGTGTATTATTGTTTGACAGGGCCCCCACATAGCAAATTGATTTCTGTAACGCATTATAGTGTTTAGTTTTTCAAGTTTCGAGTCAAATTATCAATCATGGCATGATGTAACAAAGTATATATGAGATTAAAAAATTATGATTTTCAAAATTGCATTGATTTAAATTGGTACATTTTGTAATTTATATGAACTCATTTGTCCCTGAAATTTCATAATGAACTATTCCAACCTTTGAATTGGAAGAGTTAAAATGTGTTAATGAGTTATTGATGATTTCCCTTAGGAATAAAATATTGTGTTTAAAGTATTGTTACCAAGAAGAAAATACTTCTGCAAAACAGATTTGAAAAGTTTGATCCTGAAATGAATAATGTATTAAGAAATACAGCTGTTTTATTGTTGTTCTGGTGTTTTACTTGAGCTTTTGATGAAATTGTTTCTCTTAATTTATTCAACTTCTGTGTTGGAGATTTGGTAGCTGTACTGGTGGTATGGGATTTGGTCATTGTGCTCTAGACAGGACAGGGTTGTATGACATCATGATGTAGCTGAAGTCCATCTTTGAAATCCAAAGGTTCCGCTACCGAAACACATATTTTCTACCTTTGGAATATGTCGTGACAAAATAGACGGCTCACAGTAACCTTTTTGATTGGTTTCTGGTTTAAGAAGCTGACCAATCACAAGGTTGTTACCTGTCCTTTGAAGATTACAGACTTCAAAGCCAGTCAATTTTACTGTTACTATGTTGCTCAATTCTTTTAATCTTCATCAAATACATAAAACTAGTCTTCTTATGTCATCTGCAAAGTGATGCCTAAAAAGTCTGACATTATTCCAAGGGTGCAGAGAAGACATGTATGTTGATAGAGGAATCCCTCGGATTTTGAAGATGACTGGGGGCCTGATGATATCAATGACGCTGTCCGTGAAGTACAGACCTATTCCAGTATCCAAGTTTTGCAAAGTTGTGGCCCTGACCATGGTCGCTGAATCAGGTTGACATTACTCCTCTCTCTACAAGGAAAGTTTTGACGAGCCAATTGTCTCTATAAGGCATATCGAACATCTACAAAATGTATACATGATCAGTACCCTAATTCAAGTATGAAGTTAGAACATTCACAGAGTTCATTGACTTTATGTCACATGCCAGTTACATCACCAGTATGTAATTGTCATGGCAACGAGCTAGAGTACCAGCAGTTTGGTTTACTCAGGTTTATGAGTTAGGGTCCGGGTTAGGGGGGTCTATTTCGACCCACGTCGTGGGTAGGGTAGGGTCACCTGGTGCTCACCCTGAAGATCTACTTCTGTATGAGTTAGGGTCCGGGTTAGTGGGGTCTATTTCGACCCACGTCGGGGGTAGGGTAGGGTCACCTGGTGCTCACCCCGAATATCTACTGCTGTATGAGTTAGGGTCACTTTAGGGATGTTAACCCCAAATCTTACAGACTGTGGTAAAATATTCTTGAATGACATTCCGCATTCACCCCGAAGCACCAAAAATTTACATATGCTAACAAGTACAACCCATGTGTCTTACCTAGAACCCCGGGCCTGTATGTTGTCCACTAAATAATTTTACCCTATTTTGTTCTTAGGTTCACATAAAAATTCAACCTATATAATTTTATAGTCATAAAAAATAGCATATTCTCATCTCTATATTTTTAATTTTTTTAGAAAAATGACTCTTACAAAAAAGTCCCCTGGCGGATACCTAATTAAGCATTTTAATCAACTGCCGATCACTCTGATAGTGTGGACAGACTAATTGGATACGATTACCTGGGACCCGTACATCATAAAAATTGTCATAATCTTGTTACATTTATCTGGTAAAATCATTGTTTCTTACCCTTTATTGCAAAGGAGTTTTATTTTGACTCCATCTTTTTAATTCGTTGAAGCTTAGTTTAGAATAAAGACAAAATGTTTGGGACATATAAGTGCAACAAGTTTAAGAATTCTAAAGGAAAATCTTTCGTATTCCAGGAAATTTTTCTAGTTTTACATTCGCCATCTGTAATTAGATGAATTTATCATGGCAACGAATATGCGTACACAACACAATCTACATGTGAAGGGTGAATTAACACTGGGCGATTATTGATTTTACTGGTGAAGGGCAATTCATATCTGAATGGACAAAAACTTTCCCTGTATACTGTATTTCTTGCTGGAATTTCACCGTAGGTAAATAAGTATCTGTTGTGTATTTGTAAGTCTAAATAAAGAAATTCTCCGAAAACTTTGACCTGTATACACACTCAATGTCAGATCTAACATTGATAGATACGATTTTAAATTATCTTTATAACTTATAATGAAGTATATATAGTGAATCTTAATTAATGTTTTTTCAGTCTTTTAATTATCATTAATCATTGCTCTGATTAATTTGAATAATTTATTTTTTTGATAAGCAGGAAGTTTCTGACATGTGGTTGTGACATTTGGAATTCAAATTTAACAAAAATTACAATTAAAAGATCAAGGTTAATTAGGTTGTTGATTGATTCATTTTTTATCGTAAAGTGCTCACCTGTAATTTTTATGTCGGCACCTGATGAAAATTACGACTTTGTCGTCATCATAAATCTTAATAACCTGATTTACTCGTCAAGTGTTGTCATTTATTGAAAACATCAAAAATTGGTGTAAAAATTTATTGTTAGATGAAGAATTGATGTCAAACTTTATTGAATATATTTAAAAACAGGGTGTCAGACATGATCGAAAATTTTTCATCTGCAAAGCATTTTGTGTCAAAATTTATAGAAACTAACTTACCCTGGTATTATTGGGCATATTTAAAATTTTACACACAAATGCATCTAAATTGCTGTTTGTATTTGAGACTTGGAAGTGTTGTGTCAAAGAAAGGCATATTTATCAACCATCTACACAGCTCATTAACAACACTAAAAGAAACCTGTACACTTTGGTTTAAACCCCAAATTTATATTTAAGCAGTAGCTTTTGTATGGTTCTTCGTTCCTACAGCTACAACTACAGTGTAGGGATATTTAGGTTTACACACTAGGCCACCAGTCTGTTAGTGCCTCACTTTGTCAGGGACATATCTCTTATGCTGTATCACCTAGCATTGCCATGTTTTGTATGTTAGTACCTCTTGGGATGACGGAGTGTCAAAAACTACAACTGAGTCTCCTGCTCAGCCATATACAGAGTTATGGCCCTTTGTTCATCATGCTTCACATTGTCCTACTGTGTCATCTATAATTACCAAGTTTTGTACATGAATATCTCCTAAAATAGCAAGGTATCACATACTAAAATCAGGTCTTGTGCCTCTTTATATATAGAGTTATAGCCCTTTGTTTATTATGCATCACTTTGTCCAGGGTATATCTCATGTACTGACGTATCATCTATAATTACAAAAATTGGTTTCTGGTTGTACAGAGTTATAGCCCTTTGTTTATGGTTCATACCAAAGTCTGTCCCTAAGTGGGCAACTAGGGATTGTTTGTGGTATGCCTTGTTTTCCCAAAATAAAAACGCTAATTTGCATATGATTTAAAAAAAAAAAAAAAATGTATAAAGATATCAGTTTAACTGCCTCATTAGAGAATTTATAAGGTAAGATAATTTATTCTCATTATAAACTGTTTCAGTTTCTGTGTAATGACAACAACCATATTTATTACAACTGGTCATTAAAAGCTATGGATGAATAAATATATTCCATGTACACAGATAATTGTAGTAATTTAATCGTGAATTGAACCTGTATTAAGAGACCTCCTGTATAAAGAGACCACTTATCAGACTTCATGTTGGTGGTCTGTCAGTACAGGTTAGACAGTTTATACATTGTGGATTACAGGAAATATAAATGTGTATTACAGAAGTGTTTTTGTTCTATTTAACATGTACAATGCATGGTATGGTGTGTATAAGGGAATGGGAGACTGGGGAAGAGGATTTGGAAGGTAAAAGCATTAGGTACTTCAATACAGTGATATACTGATACTAATAGTAATACTTCTAATTTTTAATACTTTTTTTCCCCACTCCATGACTAATAGAGTTTTGTAAACAATGAAGGGCTCTGATTTTCACATATTAACGACGGTCACGGGACATATCATCAGGATAACTACGGTAGTAATTCAGTAAGGAAATGAATCACTGTGAATGACAATCTAATTACAAAAAGGTAAGCGCCTGACGAGATTCTATAATTGTAAGTACTTAATGTACAGATCAATAACACCCGATAGCATTTGATGTTGCAGCATTAATAGGGAAGAATAAAAGGCTATTATTTGAGAAAATTGTCCCACTATTGTCGACATGTTCATGAAATAAAAATCAATGTGGATTTTATTGTCGTGGTTTGTGTCTGACCATTTCCATGTCTCTTGTTATGGTGACCGTCGCACGAGCCCCTAAATCGTATTAAGCCATCGGTCAATATCTCATTGATTAGAAACCAGTTTAGGGATGCAGAACGTCATCGCATGTAATAATGTTCATTGGTAGATATTGATTTATTTGAAACAGACTATAGAGTATTGATTTGATAAAAATAAGATATAGACTATAAGTCTTTCTCAGGTGAGAGTTTTACTGGATATATATAGGTAGGTAGGAAGTGTAGTCTTATACCTGACAATCCAAGTTTGTTTTTGAGCTCACCTTTTCTGTGATGTCATCGACAACACTATCAATGCCAGGCATGCTCAGTGGGTACATTTACCTGGATGCATAGCTGTGTTGTCAGTGTGCTAACGAGTCTATGCTACCTGTGTTATACCTGATCATTTGACCAGGTGAGAAATGATAAACTTTCCTATAGATTTTACCCTTATTTCTGAACTGACAGCAAAACAGTGGTTTACTAACTGACGAGTAGAGACAGTAAGAATACAGAAAACCTGATCTTATTATACCAGTTTACCTGAACAGGTTTACGTATGTACCTATAGCCGGCTTTGTGTGTGCCATGTGATTCCGCATACCGTGACTGAGACTTCAATATTGTGTACTTTCACATTCAGGATAGACGAGATTCGTTTACGTATCACCTACTTAGGAATTGTACAGGTAAGATATATTTTGTATACAATTCAATGAAACCTGAACATACCTATATGTAATGTATTGTCTGTATCAGCAGGTGAAAATGATGACAGCCCTTATATTACGTCATGTGACAGGACCACGATCCCCTTTCTCCATACCCTTCAACCATACATGTTTTGATAAAAAAATGACATGCTTTAACCAATTTCTTACTTGAAATCTGACCCAAAGTTAATTTTGATTATTCCAATCCCCTTTATACATTTGCAATAAAAATGTCTGCAATCTGGAGGTGAGGAAGGTGGTCCATATGGGGTGTCGATCTGAAGCCCAGGAAACCTACCTAGATCTGAGGCCCAGGAAACCTATCTAGATCTGAAGCCCAGGAAACCTATCTAGATCTGCCACTGAAAGTTTGATAGCACAATAAGTACCTAAATGTTTGTTGCCATTATGTCGCAGGAAGAAGATAAATCTAATGGGAACAACAGTTTTTAAAGACAATTTCCTGGGAGGGGGAGGGGGAGGGGGAAACTAGTGCATTGAGGGCTGCAGTGTTTCTTGAAGCTTAGAAAACACACCTAGTTCTGCCACTGCAGGTGTAGAACATTTCCATTGGGATTAATGTTCTCCGATCTCCAGTTGAAGCCTAACAATATTTAATCAGCATTATGTCAGCAAGGGCTAGGCTGTGGTTATATATATAAATTTTGTTTTTGACATCGTTTTGATTATTTCTGCAAAATGAGTTAATTTATTTTTTGGAAATAACATACTTTCCAGAAATTCCAAGGTTTAGCATAAATTTTCCAGGATTTTTTTCGTGTGTCAGTGTATATATGTGTGTGTGCTACCCCGTCGACAAAAGCTTGTTTCCAATTAACTGTCTTTTAGCAGATCTATACAAACCCAAGGTGACCCAAGAAATTTAGATTCTGCCTTAAATTTAGCCAAAATTTGTTATAATTTTAGCCCTTAGGCTGCTACGGACGGCATATGCGGTATCGACAAGTCGGGTCACCACTGCTACGCACAGCATATGCCGAATCCGTAAAAGGAATGTTTGGCAGGTTACTATGGATGCATATGGCCTGGTATCTAATAAAGCTTGC
>JAUMHH010068656.1:0-22835 GCA_032359455.1 Chlamys rubida
CCTAGCCATCCAATGAACTGCCTTCTTTCATTAGCCAATCAAAACTACTCTTACTTCCTAATTACAAAGAAATAACTAAAGCAAGTCTATACTAACGATCATTTATTGCACCACTTACCCCCATCTACTTTATAGTGCTTAACCTTTTAAAATAATGTTAATACCGCTATAACCAGACGTATATTTGGTGGCATTAAACTCTTACTTTCACTTTCACATACTTCATTTCCGGTTAAGAAATACAAAACTGAGGCTTCCGAATTAATGCTTTACCGTGCACAGCTCCGGTTTTATAACATTCTGCTTTTAGATGATGAGGCTAGGTTCGTGTCCCGTGTGAGAACTGTCGTGAGAACTGTCCAATCACGCACGTAAAAGATCCCTCTGAGTTTTTCGAAAAAGAGTAGGCGAGTAGCGCCGACACAGAGGATAGGGCTAGATTTGTTTTCGGCCGAAAGAACTAGGATATCTTTATTAGACAATTAGAAGGACTTCAAATATATATAAACCAACACAATTCATAGAATAGGCAGGGGCTGGTGTAGCTGGCGGCGGCTCAGTACCTCACTTCCGGTCTAGACTTGGTGATACTATACGACGAGTGTTAGGTCAAAGCAAGTATTAGGCATAGGAGCCGTCTTACAAAAACTAGACTTATACAGTTAATATATATAGGATAGACGGCTCCTTTTCTAACCTGTCCCCCTCTTCTATTCTTTACTCCATACTTTATCCCTTCTACTCATTTTCCTTTCTTTTCTTCGTCTGCTGGATACCCGAACTACTCGGTAGTGAAGCGGACGTAAAACCTATCAATCAATCAATCAATCAAGTTTCCTTTTGGTATTCTAAGTTTCGAAAGTGTTCATTATTACATAGAAATCATTGTTAGGCCTGATATGACTTGAACGGGTATGGTCATATCATAAATCTTATTAAATGATATATCGACATGCATGAACACATCATTATCTTTTTATCTACTAATATGCTAATATGCTATTGAATCATGACGGCACAAATTAAAACAAATTGTGTTAAGACATTCTGGACTTGATGCACTGCGAGTAATTATTGAAATATTAATTGAACACAATTATTTGGTTTTTGTTTTTGTATTTTCAAGTTGATCTGCTTGAGATGTTTTGTATGGTTTTATGTTTCATACATAGGGAGAAATATCTGCTTTTAATTATAATATCTTAGAACCCATTAACGTCACAAAGTGACACATATTTCTTACTATCATTCATCATGAAATGATATGAACAACCTGGTTCGGCCATCCCTTTGAATTATTATCCAAGAAAAATACAACAAATTCAATATTGATCGTTTTTCTCATCAATTTTTAAAACGCAATATTCATGATTGGTAATCAAAGTAATTACCTCTCTCTATGAAAGGCTTTACGTGAAAACAATGAAACTTGTCACATTTTAGTGCGATAATCTTTCAATAGTTCAGTAAATAAACTAATTACGGGAGTTTTTCTGCGTTAGTTACTTGGTTAACATTGTTGAACATACATAAAAACACCGAAATGAAGCATTAAGTAGGTCAACATCTCGCCTTTGGTCGATACATATAATGAAATAAAATATTCATTTATTTAACGCACTTTAATAATGTATCTAGTAGGTCGGTTCCTCGTTTGGTTCGGTGATTAACAGTAAATACATCCAATCGAAAAAACGGTGGCCACATAACACCACCTCCATTAAATGTTTTACTAATATAAATCAATGCAGCACAACGCGATGCTAGAGCATCGGATATATTGGAGCGCTACATAGAGAAATACGTGGTATCGGAGAGATCACAGCCGAAGAGCGCCATGTGTGTATAATCGCTTTCCCATCTTCCGCAAGTACCTAGTCCCAGGAGATGAACGGGTAGGCCAGTAGACTGATCTCAAATAAAATCATCCCCATCTATTGGGGATAACAACATCCGTGATCACACCACCAGAGGGCTCAAGTCACATAGGAGAAAAGGTTATGCTATCTTACACTATCAACAATAGTTATTTCACATAATTTTATCGCATGGTCGTTAAAACTGCTAATATGTCAAAAGATTAAGAAATACACGGAAGGCGAATGCTTTCAGAATATAGCCTGCCTTCATTCACCATTCTACGATAACATGAAATATGCAGGCAGATGTACCTTTCCTCACCTCTGCTTCTCTTGTTGCCATATTTATCTACAGTTTTGAGTGATATTAAATTAACAGGAAAGCCTTTGAAAACTACCACTCAAAAAATTTTGTGGAGAAATTCCCCTCACCGTCCTCCAGGATTGAGAGAATAGGCCTGCTATACCCCGCTGCATGGTGCAAGAGCTTAATGGCAACTAGTGTGAGCCACCTTCCTATTCATGGATTTTCTTCTGTCTAACGGGAATTGAAGAAACCAAATGATATTTGCTGCCCGCTTTGAAACATTTGGGATAGATATGTTTCCAATCTATATTTCCTTACTTTGTAACTGTTTAGAATTAGCCCCCCCCCCCCTATTTGTCTCCATGTATTACACCTAAAAGGATTCAAGCAATGACAACTATTTTCGGAAATAAAATATTCAACATTCATTAACCCGATGTTAAAGTCTTAATTATCACTGTAAATGATATATTGGCTAAATCAAATCAAACGAAATCAAAATTCTTATTATTTGAATTCGCCTTTGCATTCGTAACTGCTAAATTCAAAGTCGCGAATATGGATCAATTATTCCGCTTAGAAACTCTGACTTGTTGTGAAATCTTGCGATATTTCCACCAACCAGCAAAAACTAACGCAGACAGCCAACACTGTCCTTACCGTTCGAATTCAAATTGCTTAAACACCACATGCATAAAACCATACACAAATAAAATCAGCTTTCTCAAAATAACGTAATAAATTTCCGAATTAGAATTCAAGTTATATACGAGAAAATCCGATAACCCAAGCCTTGGCCTGATTATTCATTGATTCCAGAGGTAGAAATTAATTCTCTAAATAAAACAATTAAATTTTGCATTGAAATTTTAGTGGAATATTACATAATATGATAGAGCGATTCTTTCTCTAAATTATTGTTTGCAAAAACCGAAGATGAATTATGTTTGCCTGTTGCAAAAATAATAATCTAAAGTGCTTTAAAATACTCGCCTCTGTGTTGCATAAGAAAGTGAAAGCAAGCAAACAAAGGGAACGAAACAACAACGTAAAATGCAAACTGCGACGGAAACATCAAGGGTAAAATTGATTAACTACGTTAGAAATGGGTGAACCACCGGAAACGCATGCGAGTCCTTTATTGCTCTTTGTTTTTGTAACGTTCGTGCATATGCATGAGATTCACACTGCTGAGCGGGGGCATGACTGAGGATATTGATTCCAGGGGGACCTCCGATAATTAGTTCCAAGACCCTGGACATACGCCTTAGGGGTAAACACAAATTGGACAAATTACTATCAGTGGCGTTACCATATTACCCAAATTAGTAGTTCGTATAAAATGAGTTAGAACGGTAAAGACGAATTAAGAAAAGGACATGTCGCGACATGGATTGTGGACTCGAGATCGAAGTATCTGTAGGCTGCAAACAATACTATATAGAGCAAATCTTTTGCATTGTTTAACATATGATATCAGCAGGTCGAATTGAAAGTGCAGGTAGATGTGCTGTATAAAAGATGTGACATGCTTAACATTGATAGCCTCTCTATTTACTGCCTAAATATACGACGTCGGATGAAGGTAAAACACATGATACAAAATGCTTCATTACGTTAAATTATTGTTTAACTATGTAAGTAACGACACTCTTCTTGTTGAAAGCACAGGTTTGTAAATATTCGGTTTGGTTTTGTAGGGTTTAACGACCTATTAGCAGCTAAGGTCATAGCAGTATATGTGTAACTGTTAATACATACATGTATAAAGCAATAAATGGTTTAAGGAATTTTGAAAATGCCATTTCTTTTATTTATTGAGCTCTCAAGTGAAATACGCGAGGATTTAACACAGGTCATCTGTATTGAATGCTGTTCTTTGGTGCCTTCATCGGTGTTTCTGTAAGGTAGCACTCTACAGTTGTTATCAGATCCGCGCCTTCGGAGGAAGGCAAATACACCATCATACGAGCACAGGAACAAACACATACATAACACACAAAACGTCCTTAAAAGACTTAACCTATTGACAGTACAGCAAAACCATACCAAATTCAGCACATCTCAAACAGTTTATAAACTTTATTTGAAGATTACTTGATTAACGCATACATGAAATAAACGTTCCCCATGATCAGACACTAATCTGATACAACTATTTTTGACTACTTTGTTCTGTAGATAATTTTAAAATGCTGCTACTGTATAAACTAAAGGTATAAAACGATGTCACTTCAAAATATAACAAGTGAGAAAAAAAGGCACGGCTATACCAGATTTCGAGCCGGTACCATCGAACCCACAGACAGACACTCTAACCAACGTAACTACCTAGTTTCTGGCGATCGACCCAGTCAAGTTCCAATATATATTGTATATTTGATGAAAGAATAACAGAAAAATGGACGAAAATTGTATGATGCAGTAACACGTTCTCAGTGCATGTTGATAGAAATAATCGCTATCTATGATAATAAACGGAGTATAAACGTCAACGTTTGTGCAAGCATTTCCCTGAGGAATGTCATATTCTTATTGTATCGTGAAAATGATAGCATCAAAAACAAATACTAAGATAAGACCAGAGACAGTCCGAACGTCCTACATATCCTGAATAGTCCAGCAGTACATCTAATCTGAACAAACAGATGTGTACCAAACGACCCATGATTGGACTTGCTTCAAAGTACGCTATACATTGTTAACTAAACGACAAATCTTCAGGGACATTGACGATTCAATAACAGCTTAACAGATGCAGTTTAAGACCACCAGAAGTACTCTCAATATTGTACAGTAAAATTGATATATTATGTAGCAATCACAAGGAAGCATGTTTGGGTCGATTTCAGAAGTCAGCTTGATGTACGACTAGAGACTAATAATGGGAAGCGCACATTAAGTACCAGATAAATAGGTTATAGAATGTTCAACACTTTCCCCTGATTACAATTACCCTGTTCTTGTTTACTCATTTAACCCTTTCATCACTGCAGACCATAATGGACTCATCCAGATCAATGCATGGATGAGTCTACTAAAGTTACATAGGGGTGAAAGGGTTAAACATACAATAACGTGTAATTAGTTTCAACCTGTTTAAGACAAAAGTAGCATTGTTATCAGCATGTTCAAATAAATATAAGGAGACGTTTTCTATTCTATCATTGAATGCGCTGATTTCAAACAAATACGTGACAGATTTTATAATGTACCCTCTACGAAACGTCCAATCTATCATTAGTAACATTCCATTAATCTGTATAATAAGATATGATATGTTTTATAAACAATTCGTTTGCTATATTTTGACATCTTTACACATTTTAACCTTTTGTTTCTATTTTTTATGTATTCAGGTTTTTTTAATGTCAATTTTTTACATTGTCGTTTGGCCCTAAATGACTAAAATTGTCAATGGGCCGTAAAACAATACAAAATAAACAATAACAAATATCTTGGCCTGGGACCGATTTATTTTAAACGTCACTAACTATAAAAAACCTTAAATGATATTAAGCATGATATGTTGCCTCGTCTGTTCTGATGATGTTTTGTTTTATATTAAGCTTTATTTGTTAATTTATCATACAGTAGCAACGGAAAGCGAGTAGGCGGAAAATGGTGTTAAACATGTCTATCCAGTCACGATTCAGTAACATCCCTATACCAACTTCACTTTTGATTGATTCTTGTATCCGTCTTCTAAGCTTAACTACATGTTCCCCTTGTCTAAGGTAACTGTGTATAGACATTACTCAAATAATTAGAACCCTGCTGATACGGGGAAGAATAAGCCTCCGCTGTAACCCACTGCCGATCCGGGCTTTTATCGGTGTCTTTTATTCTGGGGACATACCAGAAACCAAAAATGATCTGTTGACCTCAATGCAATGCATCAAAGCTTGTCTGTCCGCCCTCCATACTCTTTCACATAGGCGATGTCTCCCTAAGGATCCATCATCATATACCAATAGCTGTCGCGAGAACGTTAAACCCAATACTAACAAACAAATTAAACCCCACGCCATGTGAATATGAATGGAGTATGCATTAAGTACTCGCTTTTTTAATACCTTTCATATATATATACTCGAATTCACATGAACACACAAGCGCTTAGTTCACTATTGGAATAGCGATTATGGTTTCAAATTATATCAAATTCGATAAAATTGTTTTTTTTACCAAAACATTAAACATATGTAGTATGTTTTTGTTTGCAGTGTAATTTAACAATGTCTCTGTATTTGACATAAGGGCCTGAGCACAAATGGCATAAATGTAGTTAATCCATCGCGCTAGTACCATGCTATCGGTATATTTACATTCTAAACATTTAGCTATCAGTAATTTAAGTAAAAGCGTTCTCCTATTATCAATGCATTTTATGTGTGTATCGCTCAATGAAATGATGTTGACGGAACAGCACTCTAACAAACATATATCACTTCAGCAATTGATTCAAAGCTATTCATTGATATTTGAAGTTGACTTACCAGCGATACATTGACAAATATAACAAATGGAAATGATACAAAAACATGACATCGCATACATTTAGTTTGTTATGAACACATCACGTATACTGAACAAGAGCCGCAGAAATATATAACCAACTGCATAACCTTTAAATTAACCTGAAATTATGAATACCCTTTAGCCAACTGATATACCAATTTGTTAAACAAAATATGTATTTCAGCATAATATATGGCGGAAATATTTGTTCACAGCCCATATTTTTGAAAAATTTTGCAACCCGACTTGATTAATTCCGTCGGTGAAATATCAGAACAAATGAATTTTTATGCATTTCAAGTCTGTCTTTACTGTAAATTAAAGAGAAAATTCCTTGGCAAAAAAGGTATATGACTATGCAATAAACTGTTATTGTAATGACTCTTGTGAAGGTTAAGAATCCAGTGTATAGAAGGTATCAGTTTGGTTTAGTTTTATTTTGCATAACGTGTTCTTAACAGCTAAGGTAATTTGCCTCGATGTGTGTAATGTATGCGTGCGTGTGTGTATGTGTACTCGAGGCAGGGTTTTTGATGTATTTGCCTCCTTGAGATAGCGTGGATCTGATGCCGACTTTAGAGTGCTACATCACTTAAATACAAAGGCAACTATTACAGTATTCCACCCCATCACAATATGCTGGCAACGGGTAAACCAGTTGTTGTAGTAAATCTTAAATGATTAAAGTTAAGCAGGGAATAACAACTACAATTTCAAGAACTTTGTAATGTCCCGACCATGGGACATAACCCATTGCCTACCTTAGTTGCCCGGGCGCTCTACACTAAGGCCAAAAGTGAGATTTTGCCAAATAAGGCACTAGGAAAAAAGGTTATCAGTCTAGTTGTTATGCAACAATTGACTCGAGTACAGATCTTTGAATAGTCAACATTTACAAGTAGTGAATTTAGCATAGGAAGGTTTACTATGCTAAAACGGACTTCTCGTAGGCTGTAAATATGGAGAAAAAAATACCATTGTCTGCAGTGTGTCAGCTGACATGGCTACATGGTATTCATACACAGTATGATCGAAGTGTAATACATGTAATAATACCATTTATGCTACACACTCTTATTTGTATCAGATGCCAAAGTATATCAGCATGGAACGACTCACATCGACCAATATTAGGATATTGATCGACCACATATGTAAACATACTAATATAGTTTCCATTGTAAGATTAGTGATTCTTTGGGACAAGTTGTTACAATGTATCAAGACATTTGTGTAAGTAAACCGCGATGATAAATTCGATAAAACTGATATCATAACTTCGACAAAAACCAACAATAAGGATAAGTGTTACTTCGCCCGTTCTCAGTATAATGCGAACGGGTGGAATATCATGCTGCCGTGGCAATGGTATGACATTTAAATGAGATAGGAGTTTAACCTGGCCTCCGTCTTTATATCACTAATCACTTATTAGGGAACATGTTTTGGGAATCTAATATATATAGCAAGGTACAAAATTGTACAACTAAGCTGTATACATTGGTATTTGCAGATCACTACCATTTGAGTGTTAAGGCAAATCAACGTTATTAACAAAATTGAAAATTTCTGACTAATAGGTTTGTTCCTTACCTTGAGGGTATGCCAACGAACCCTCTGCCAGGGAAATACGATTCTTAAATGCCCTGACATAATAAAGGGTTCTTTTGTCCCACCCCCTTAAAAATTTCGGCGAAAAAAATATTGTTTCCTATAACAAGTGTTTAGCTTATACACGACGTTGTGTAAGACTATTTACTTGGTGTTTTTGTGTCGAAAACATACGTTGCGAATGCTTCGTATGCTTCAGTGATTGACAAACAAATTACTCACAGTTAAATCGGTAGAGCAATCAGTGAAATGTGGAGGGATAATTCTTTGGATCAGTTATTAAGACATACACCATCGAGAATGTGACTTGTATGTCATCAACCGGTGCTGGCAGAGGCATTTCAAGACCATACAAGACTTACCAATGAACATTACGTAACGCGCCTCACCTACATACGCTTAGTCAATCAGTTGAAGCCTGCTAAAACCGCCTCATTTAGGGATGTCATTACCGTTTTATTTACGGGATTGCTCAATTATGTCAAAAACGTAGGAAGTCGTAGTCGTTTTAAACAACTAGAAGGACTATATATGTTGAATGCATTACGAGCTTGGACGTTTAAAAATAATATAAAGTAACCAAAATTGATGGAGAGATGGAGAGAGAACAAAGATAAACTTAACACAAACACAGGTAATTGTACCTATAAAATTTGGTAATAGACACAGTATTCCAAAAAATGAATTACAGTGCATCAAAAACATATGGTCTTAACAACTGTTGAAACAGAATGTGAGGTTCGTAAAACTCTTAAATTTAAAAATTTTAAAAATTGTATAGTGTTCAAATTATGAACAATGTCACTACTCAAAAGTGATATCTTTGGCCATCAAAGCTACGGTAAACCTCAGGGACTGAAAATCTACCAGAAATCAATTTCCTTTCAATTTGAGAGGTGATTTTGACCTGAATACTTGTACCGGAAGTGATTCGATGTAATGGCAATACCGTTTGGTGGTAAAAAAGTCAATAAAATTAACTTAAATTGAAGTCGACAACAAAAGATAATGTTACACAAAATATAAAAGGAAAACCCCGATTCATTCACACACAAAACCAGATGTTCCGGTCGGTAAGCATTCCCTGTACCACATTATCAACCGGCGTGAAGACTCCAACAAAACCAAGGAAAGCTTTGGATAGTCAACTCCTAACTACACGATGAATAAGTCTGTACTTATGATATCCTAAAATGTCATTAGAATGTTTTACTAAGAAGCTCATGGAGGACTAGCTAAGTACCTTTTATACATCAGACACGTCCACCTATCTTGTAGTCTTGATATATTGACCTAACATGGGCGTAAACATTAGTACATTAACATTTTGTGTACTCATCAATAGCATATATCAGTCCAATTCTAAGGCGACATTGAAGAAATCGAAACTAATTAAAAGCAATCATTACAACACTTTGGATACATATTTTCTTTCATTCTTTTTGGTAGTGTCTCCCTAGGCACCAGTCGTCATAAGACCTTAGGTGCTAAGTGGACAAAAAAAACCAAAATAGTGTCCGTTTAAGATTTTCACAATTAACTATTTATTTTCACCAATTAAATCCTTCACAATTACATTTTTTCTTTACCTTATGCAGTGACGGTAACCAGGTAACGCTTTAGCATTTCTACAGCTGATAAGAATATTCTAGTTTTGTTATCTAGCTACCATTAATCATGTTAACTTTATAGAGTTTTACATAATCTATTGACCTCCTGTATTGACAGGTATTTTGGTAATCCAGCGCCCTAAAAATATAGTCGTTTGTTCCAGGAACGAAGATGCTGGATTAGCAAGGCTCCGCTGTATATCAATTCAATATGTACAATTTAAAACACATCTGTCTCCACAAAGCTACCACGTGTTAGATTACTATCTGTACAGCTTGTTAGGATAAACTTACAAGCATGGAAGAAACGCTGTGCATGTGTCGTTGTGATTTTATCTTTATAACAAACCTTTGATAAGTTTGATCCGTAAGTGCAATATAATTTGATGAATTGCTGCAGAGATGACGACCCCATTCCTATTTTGATGTCTGTTTTATAACTAACGACATCAAGTAATTAACTCGGATATAAAGTATGTAACACGCATATGTTTTGGGTAAATCAACATTTATAGTTTTTTAAATATTGAAAGCATGTTTAAAAGTAATTTTAGTCCTTTTGATATGCTGTATTTAACTTGCTTAGTTGCAATAAACACACCTACACATTTCGCGATTTTTTCCTTATTTTATATATAATTAAGGAAATATATTCTAAAACAATTGTATAAGGGAGTTAATTAATTTTATATCTGATCCAATAGAACGAATGCATCATTGACTGTGACGAATGATGATGTTGATAGCACAAAAATAGAAATTCACCACATCCTCCTGTTTTAATCAGATTGGGGTTATCATCAGTCGTGTCACAGTTGCTATTATACTAACAAAATGGCGGCATGTTTACTAATTGATATCGTTTTTAGGAGATAAACGGAGTTGGACGCGAGGATGACTTGTGTATATAATTCCCGTGACGATCTACATTTGTTCGCGTTCTCGTCGTAACGGTAACAGTAAGCCTCGTACACGCGTCTACAACACACCTACGATGTGCTTCAGTAACACCCGGCAAATCCTCAGGGATGTTCGCTTTTTCCATCACGGTACGCCATAATGGAATCGTTGGATTATGAAGATACCGCTATATCATAATTACTGTTGCTTCGTCACATTTTTCAACAATTCGACTTGAATAAACCTAGGTTATATTGGAATGTTGGCAGTTAACAGCAATTTTTCAGTCTTGGAGTAAGCTATGTTGCCGGTGCCAATGACGAAATGCAACACTTTGATCTGTTATTCACTCCTATAACAATTATCCACTGAATTACAAATGTATTAGTGAAGATCAGCTTCAATGCATAGCATGTCAAGAACTATTTACATAACAACACTTGTTATTAGATCGCCTACAAGAATTTTTGAAAATAATATAACAGATCTTGATTTTTTTTTCTTTTTCAAAACAGTAAATATCTCAACAATTCTAACCTACATGTACCTAGAAACTGCTGATCTGTTCAAAAATATGTAACTAAAAAAAGACCTTGAACATGTTTTATCTAATTTATCTAAACCTCTCCTGTGTTGATGATCCCACAATAATCATAATACTAATTCCGTGCTACAGATAGGTCTTACCTATTGTGTTAACCTTTATTGCTTGTGTTTAGAGCCTGCCACCAGGAACAGTATAGATATTTCTCACTGAGCGTCATTAACATTGCAACACTCGTCACTCGGAAACACTCACCCCTGTTTGCTCTTTTCGCTAATGTCAATATTTTTTCTGTTTGATTAGAGTGCGTCCTTCAAGTAAAATCAATGTGTTTGACGAGATCACAAGCCCGTACCTTAATGTAAAACAACGACGAACTCCGTCATACGGATTGATTGTTATATCTTACTTCAGTTGACTATAGCATGTGACACATTAAGTTAAGAATCACTGGTCGTGTATTTTTATAATGGTTAGAATTAAAATTCAAACATATTTGTTGTGGGATTCAAATTTAAGATAGAACCATCACATCATTATTTTTAAAATACAATTGTTTTAATTGTGAAATGTTTTTGCTTTTTATTATTAAAGTGTGTTTAAGCTTGATCTGTACGAGTCGTTAGATAGACTTTATCGAGGCCGTTACACTTAATCTAGTGTGATATATATACAATATAGACTTATTAATAATATAAAGCCATGGATCAATCCAATAACTTACTTTTCCATTACATGTACATGTACATATATCTATATAAACCATAAAAGATTAAATGTTTGATTATTGATTTGTTATCCATTCTACTTTTTTTAGGCATTGACTATGACACGCGTTATGATACAATACTAAAAGTTTTCCATACACCTACTTCAACAAATTATACAGGATAATGTTGTGTACGTTTATTTTACCAATCCTACTTCCTTTATGACTATAAACATTGCGCTTCATTGCACAGGGCAAAAACGTTCATGCTAACTTTGTCCATATACCTATTTATAACTTCCCCTATGACGTTATACATCGTAAAACGTCAGTAGAATAACGCCTCATTTCGGATTGATTTTACAGAGAAGTCTTCACTGAAACCTTTCATACATTACTAGATTGATAAACGCTCCTTTCGAAACCAGTGTTCCAGGACTAAATAACTTACTAAAGCTATTTCGTGTTTCATTATTTGAAAAAACTCATAATCCTTTAGTTTTGGACAACCTTAAGCGACCGGATTTAAGAGGTTCAAAGTGAAACAAAATTAATTTTCATAACTCGTTCAAATAAACATTAAAAAACCCGCTAAACCATACCAATTCAATACACCAAGTACAGAGACAGAGACAGCATCAGGAGCTGAAGTAATGCAAACATAAAAGGCCAGACATCATCCCCTACTTAAAAAGAGGCAAAGTCTGGCAATCTCTAGAGAATAAAATCATTGTGAACCACTAGTGACATCCGCAATGACGTGAATATATATCACATATTTGTTCGAAACAGACAAGAACATATTTAGCGACATTCACTGAATATATATAAAGGTTGATAGTATTTTGTTTCTGTCCATTTAGCTCAAATGCTTTAGTATATGATACCGCATTTGTATATTTTCCCTTTTCTTATATTATTTCATGCATTACATAAAACCACGTGTTTGACATTTTATTAGTCAAGTGGTCTACTGAACTCCTGAGTTAACGATTTTAATATGTAATGCTACTGTCAAGCGTAACTTTGCTATACGAGCATATGCATTTATTTGTGAACGCTATCAATATCACAATTCATTTTTTTCTTCAGTGAATTCACTACATCTGTATGTAAGTTTACTATAGATCTGTATGTAAGTTTACTATCATATTTAAGTACATCATTGCTAGTAATATATTCTATTTAAGAATTTTAACGTGTTTGTTTACTACTGAAAGGTAATGTATGAAATTTCACGTTTAAATATAATTTGTCTATTATACTACATGGCCTCCTCTTAGAGGAACGTGAGTATTTATAATTTGTGTACTTACGGTCAGCGTAGATAGTGACCAGTCCAGTCACGATGTAATACCCTACATACGATGTCCAGCTCATGATTCTCCGCAGTAACGTCGTCCACAAGAATTCACAAGCACGTTTAACCACAGCACGTGTATATCAGTAAACACTGTAGATGGAAATCATTGGAATGGAAGAAATTATTTCAATACCAAATAATTCCATAAGGCAATGATGAGGAAAGTTCTGTTCAAAATAAATATCTTTTGAAATAGAGGGGGCGGAGCTTCCCAAAGGACCGCTCTGATTAGTTGATAATCTATCAGCGCGTGCACCGTGCGCGTGCCTTTCTGTCCGCTAATTTAAAATGTATACTAAACGTTCTTTCTTTGCCTCCGATACTTTCCACGCCGTCAGGAGATTATCAGATTTAGCGGCATTTACCAGATGTATTGCTATTAAGCGTACCTCCTATGCAACTCTTTTAGGAAAGATCGGACATCGATCGAAAGCGGTGGACAAAAGCACTTTTCATATCAACCAAGGATATACACAGCCCACTCTACTGTAGCTATGATGATTTACCTCCTTTCCTCAATAATAGACTGTCCAAATTTAATACTGTGCGTCGCTGAACAGGCGCTCTTAGCCAGAACACAATACTAGAAGGTGGGCAGAGTCGTATTCCACTGTTACATCAACAATAAAACGTTCTTACTTACAAATGTTCCCGATCACCACAATTAATTAAATCCTTTGAACGGAGAGACAAAAAATATCATCGATTAGGCAGACAAATGATTCCGGAACTGTTAAAACTCCAAAGCGAATGATAGAAACACACACCCAGTATCACTAACACTGTTCTAGGGTGTTTGCAGTGAGCGCTGGCATTTGAGATGGTACATATTTAATCACTGAACTCCGGTGGTAAGGCAAGGTGTGCCAGTAATACACGTGGAACTTGAGTATGCTGACTTGTTGACATACAAAAAAATCAATTCGTCAACAGCTGCTCTGTTTTCATATTTAGTATTAATAACTTGTAACAAGCAGGTGTGAATTTTGAATCAGTGAACTGCTTCTAAAATCACCAAGAACACTCACCGATATATTCGGATTGTTTTAAAATCGAACTAAAAGCGACAAATTAAATGTAAAAGTGTGTATCCAAAATTGCTACGCACAATATCATTTTACATTCATTTCGTAAGTTTCAAGACTTTTCACAGTATCTATGAAAATGTTTCTTTTCGACTAGCCCCATCACGGTAGTATGTGGTAGTAGTTACCGTGTGCCGAGTATATAGACATATATATATACACGGCCTCCGAGGATGGCTTAACACTGTGTGTATCCGCTATATAGTGACACGTTGGTCTGTTCTGGTGTAGCAGTGGCATCAGTCCTTTCTGTTCTAATCTGCTGTGGGTGACAAGCCCTTTAGGTCAGGCTGAAAGATTAACCCGTTTAACAGAATCGCACCTGCTACCTTATACTCGACGTAATGTCTTCTCCGATAATTGATTACATCTCGCACCTATAGTACAGCGTTGAGCACATACATTGTTCACCGTGGGGGTTAACAAGATCACATATGCTGTTCACATGGAGCGCCTGACAATGGTATCATGAATGAAGCACATTGATACTGCAGCATGGGAAAGAATCTGGTGTAAATATCATGGACAAAATAAATTGATACATTGAAATTGGAATGTTTGAGATTCCATACGATGACAGATTAATCGAATGGAAAACGGATTTCAATTTAGCAGCATATTGTGGTACGGATTTGCTGTGGGATGGTTGAAGAGTAACATTTGAAATATTACCATTCCTTGATGATGTATGCCTAACATCGACTTTTCAATTGACACGCTCTACCTGAAATGGGTATGAAACCATTCTCTGTGTAGTTCCCCCCATCACTTACCAATCGATAACAAGCTTATAGTGGCAGTAAAAGCTGCTTCTTGTTGATGTATTCGATTCACATGAGTTGTGTGTAGAGACTCTCAACATCGTAAGCCTACCATGCTCGTTAGCAAGTTTTGTCATCATTCACTCAGCGACATCAATCTACCGGTCTGTATCTGTAAACACAAACGCTGATGCCTCATTAAACCGTGAGAATGGCAGCAGTGAATACGCATTGTGTTCCGGAGTTGGGACGGAACATTGTCAGACAGTGTATAACCAAAGTCTACGATAAGTGCGTGGACAGTATGATGAATATTGTACTATAACACGAGTGATTTAGCTGGGATTTCTAATAGACAATGACGTAAACCGGGAATGTAAATTATGATGTATGACATTTTATAGATTATAATTGTGTATAAAGGGGTATTACATGTAACCAGCTCATCGTGAAGAAGATAATCGGGTATCTATTTACTTCAACAATACAATTTAAAAGTGCCGTTTAATGGTCAGGGCTGAACATGTTAGAATAAAAGAGGTAAATTACCATTAAAATGTTGAAAATTAATTAATGGTTTCATATATATTTGAATCTACAAAAACACAAAAGAGAATGCAGAATTGACAACAAAACAATTGGTTAAAAACTCAAAATTAACAAAACTATGGCGAAAGGGAATATTGACAAGGAAGCACCTGGAAATCTGCAAGGAGAAAAACTAATCTTTAAGGAAAACATATGAAATTGTAAAGTAAGAGGCTCTCGATGTACGTTTGTATACCGACGGCTAAAATGTCCAAGGAGAAAATAACAAGTTTTAAAAGAAATCAAAAGTAACAATATCTGCATTGACTTACTGTCTGTCTTACAAAGTATTAAACATAAAAACTTCAGAATATTTTCAAAAGGCAATTGTCCGTGTTAATATGAATTGAGATATCCGGTCATGTCGGATTTAGTGGACACGAATCAGTTCGGGATGACAAACCACAGCAAGATAGGGTAACTAATTACAATTCTTAACCTTCCTTGACAATTTTTTTAAACCAATTGGAAAGATATATTGACTTAATATACAATGGTTAATGTAGATGTTATGCCGTACTAAACGTTCAGCATAAAGGGTAATGCCAGCAACCGGTTCACCAGTTATTAGTATAATGTGACAGGGCGGAATGTGTGCTGTGCGACTTCGGCACGGTATTTCAGTGAGATAGCACTATAAATACGAAACAATAGCTGCCTCGGACACACATACACAGATGTACGCTTACACAATACACCTGTGGTGCACGTCTTTAAAAGTTCTTAGCTGTTGATGGAACGTTAAACAAAATACTGGAGGCACGGTAGTCTAATGGTAGGACGCCGGGCTCGTGACCAAAGGGTTGCGGTGTTGTATCTTTGAGCAAGATACTTTACTCCGCTTGTTTCAGTCTACTCAGCTGTATATGAGTACGTTGTTGGGTAGTGCTAGAATTGTTTAATGCCAGCTGTAAGCGCCGAAATTGCAGCACCGGCTATATGCTCCTCAGAGAGTTGAGAAAGATATTGGCTGGTTGCACAGGCCCTATAACCGCGGATAATAATTTGTGAACCGCTTGGAGACGCCCTACGAACTAGGTTGTGATAAAGCGGTATATAAAAACCGTATTATTATCATTATAAATTTCCAAAATTGATTTTGCGCTTTGTAACAGATTCTGTGATTGGATATTAGTAGTACATGTGACCCAAAAAACAGCTGTTGATATTAGTATGAACGGCTGTGTTTTCCATGGGACTACTTTTACAATTTTCCAAATCCCCATTTTTCAGTAAGCAATTTAATTGTCGTTCGAGTTGTCTCCCATTGCCTAAACTAACCTCACCGTGAAAAAACAATTGCAAGATCTACTGTTTATTATTATTGTTTTTATAATTGTATATGTTTCTTGTTGTTAATCTGAAGTAATGGAAGTTTTAGAAATAAATAATTTTAAACTACTGTTGACCATATATACAACAGCGACACGTTCTGTCGTCTGACGAACCGACAATATGAATCTGACAAAGCTCGAACTGACAATATTTCGATGTCGCATATAGATGGGTCCGCACGGTGATCAAAATAGTGACGATATAAGGAATTAATCTGTATGTTTCAAATATTAAAAAGTATCAACTGAAATTAATTTACTTACACATACATACTATATTATCCATGCATTTCCACGAACATGACGAACGCGGCATGTACACACTAGACCTGAAACGCCGCACACAGCGAGGCCAAGACTACAAACAACCGAACCCCGAGGACCACAGGGTTGGAATTACAACACATAATGTTCCTCCCATGACATACAAATTAAAGTTCTTTCTTATTTTATGCCCATGAATGATCCATGAAACAAAACAACGTGACGAGTCTAGCAAATGCACATCCCGTCAAAATAAACACCGCTTCCCTAAAACCTGGTGTCAACCTCGGCCTTTCGGTTCTCCGGAATCACCATCCTTCGACCTCTACGTACACTGCTGTAATTTGTTTCTATGTAGAATCGCCCAAGTTAAATTATAACTCATTCACAAATCAAACCACTATTTTTTTTAATGTTTTTCTCAACAAGGTCGCTCAAGCCGGAAGAAGCGGCCGTGGGGAAGTTTCCACGTGAATTGCGATGTTACGTCATACATGTACTACTACAATAAATTCATAAATGAATAAAACAGTTCGTAATTTGAATTATGTTTTTGTTTTTTCTTCCGATTGATAGTGATTTGGAATTATAGAGATTTAATCTGGATTTTTCATTGTTCATGCAAGTATGAATGGATACATATTTACTTACACACTTCACATGAACGTCCTTCGCTTCTCTACGGCCGCTCATGTGGTGTGCAAGTAATTTGTTCCCGTTCATACTTGCATGAACACTGGAAAATTCCAGATTCAATCCCTATATAATAAAACTAAACCAAATTGTCTCTCTTACCTGCTCTTTCCTTTTGACAGTGTCTTCCTAGGTACGCGCCTATATATGCTCTTCACCACTGCAGGTGTGGGATCGGGACAATAATAGACCTGCTGTTACCCACTGCATGTATCATAGGAGGCGACTAATGAGCGAAACCCCTGCAGGATTGATTCTTTCTACTTCTAACTACATTTTATTCCCTAGCGCCTTGCTTTGCAACACCTCACGTTTTGCCTTAATGTTGTGTGTTCGCCCAGATGAGGAAGGCTTTGCTGGGTGCCTTCGGCATCGTATTTTAATAAGATAGCACTATAAAGTCGGCATCAGATCCGCGCTATCACAAGGAAGCAAGCAAAACAACATACCCTGTCTCCTGCATACACACACGCAAGCATGCATACACTACACACATGGAGGCACGTCCTTAATTTGCATTAACTGTTAATAGAACGTTAAACAAAATTAAACCAAACCTATGATCTTAGCTGTTCCGATGACGTCTAACCATAAACAAACAAACTATATGGTTTGTTATTGATTTCTTTGCATCGACTACCTTTTAGTTTAGATTTAATGTTTCAGGTTTTGTCAACGCCTCTTCTTTCAATGTTTTTTTGCCTTCTATGACTTAAACTGTCGACGGTTAACCGTAAAACAACAAGACAAAACCACGATCGAAATTATGGTCTAATGTTGTTTACATGGTTTAACCTCCCATCAACAGTAAGTTCATGTCAGGAAGTGCATGTGTGTATGTACATGCATGCTGCAGGTACGGTTCAGATGTTTGTGTGTTTGCCTCCTTCCGTTAGCGCAGATCGGATGCCGATTTTATATTGCTACCTATAGGACATTAGTTGTCGATGGGTCGTAAAACGATAGCAAAAAAAGACGGGAAGTATTATATAACTACTTAAGTCGAAATGAGGGTACAAGTGAGAATATCAAATAACGAAATATACGACCTAGCTGCACTAGCAGACACTTGTGAAATAAACACACGGAGAATGTATATGAGTGTTGACCTCACATAGACCATTAAGACATGTCGATGTACATTTGCACAACATTTAATGTTTGCCGTTAGCATTGTTCCCATTTTTTAGTTTGTTCATGCTTAACGGCTGCTCGACTCAAGAAGGTCATTCATGGCATAAAGCGTCTGACAGAAACTCAAAAGAAAATCACACACATCGAAAGCCACTGAAATTCTTAAATTGGTATAAGCTGTGAAGCTTATCAATATATACATGCAAGAGTACTGAAAACACTATATTCTATTATCGAATAGAAAAAGGGGTCTATTTCCTGTATATATTTGATAATACTTATTACGGTAACTTGTTCAATACTTTCTGTCATGTGTTTTACAACGAAATATGTATCATAAACCCGTTTCAGACCACTACACGTGACTATGAAATGTTCAACAGTAAATGTAGTATTTCAAGCGAAGCAATAAGGTTGATTTGCACCCTTAGACAACAGAGTGCATGATAAACAATCCAAGCTATTACGACCCAAAACTACCTCTTTGTTCCTACTGTTCCTGTGGTAATGACACCGTTTACTTATTAAAGGTTGGATAAACTTCTTTTTATTAGTAGTAAACTCCGTCCATCGTTGTTATCACTGATGTTCTAAAAACCATCCAGACATTTAGTTTGATATTTTGTTATGGTAACCTCGGTTGACAGTAATACCCTCTGGGGTGACAGTGAAACCCTCTGGGGTGACAGTGATACCATCTGGGGTGACAGTGATACCCTCTGGGGTGACAGTGATACCCTCTGGGGTGACAGTGATACCCTCTGGGGTGACAGTGATACCCTCGGAATAACCCTAGGCTGTCACACTCTAATGAGTGTAGTATTTATAAAATGGTAATCTCATATCGATTGGGCGTTGTGCAAGCGCAGTTTCTACCATGACATGGCACCCGGAAAAGAAAAGCATGGTTTATTCTAGAAATAAAATCAAGTCTAATTGACACTTTTTGAATCTCGATACTGTATGCTTTTAAATTGCGTTTGTAAGACTTCGAAGAACCGAGAGTGAATCAGAGCATATAACATGTCTTCGAATTCGTTGTTGTGGATGATATATCCTAAGAGAGGTAAATGGTCTTTGTTGGAGTCGAAATATAACATGTAAGTCACTAGCTAGTATGGTTACCTGAATATAAACCAAATACAACTATTTTGCGTTATCTACATCAGTGCGAAAATGAAAGAAAAAGGCAATCCGATCATTTTCACCTTTTGATAGATCAAAGACAAAGTTGGTGACCTACATATTTCCTGAACTTGACAGCAGACATTCTGATGTGTGCTATATAAAGTGCTGAAAACAACCTTCTACGCCGCAGTGCTTTGCCTCTGGTGTTTTGTGGTGGCCCATCATACTCGTTTTTAATTGTGTTCGCTATCCATGGAACTGTTGTTGTCATTATATCAAATGCACGTTGACACCATTGTATACGTTTTTAGTTCCTATTTTGATTTGTACAGACAGATGATAAAAAATACAGAAACAAAAAATAGTAAGTACTCTGAGACCTGTCAAACCGACAGCTACACAACTGGTGCGATGTTGACTGGTAGGTACTTCGATTTTCACACATATACAACGCTGAATGTATTCAATGGAATTTTTCCTTCGCTCTTTTCATACATATATAATCATATAAAATACGTTTTAGAAATATTTTTTTGTTCTATGTCAGAAGAAAGAAAGATTTAAAATGGATGCAATATTGATTCCAGAGAAGAATACAGCATCCCCCTCTAAAGATCGTAGTATATTATATCTGTAACAATATACACATGTTAACAGATTAGAGCAGTATTTGAATCTTTCAACAGATTAAAGGTGGTATTTTAGTCCGGATTGGAACAATCGTTAACACCTCCGATTAAGGTGTTAACGATGTATTTCAGTAATTTTCACTCCTCAGTTCCTGTCGAAGTTTTAGCTGCGAGTTTATTATTGTTTTGTTGGCTTATTGGTATATCTATTTATATATGATTCTTTCACGATGTCTTCGTTATTTGGTTAATAAACCTATGAAATTCCATATCATGACCTAGTGTGACATCATCAACAGATGTCATTTATATAATAAAATGTATTGGAGAGGACGTTTCTAGGTTGGGATAACTTGTGCCTAATCCTTTTTGTTAGAATGACAAATAACATATGTTTAAATCACCAATTGATAAGGAAATGACGTCACAGAATTCAATATTATATTATGACGTCAATATGTTGACATACATGTAGCTTGTACAGACAATTGCGGAATTTAAGTCTTCAAAAGCTATCGTAATATTTGCAACAAATCTTGATCGTGTGATGGAAATAATATTAATGAGGATCACGGGTAACGACTAAAGAGCATTATTGAAAATTGGTAAATGCATGTTTAAAAACAACAAACACAACCCTCTCCTCTTAGGTTGGTTTACATAAAACGCTAGTGTTATTTCCAACGCAATGCCGAATAGCTTACACAACCATCATCGACTAGACACATATCCAGTTGTCAAAACGTCAGATTTATGAAAATGTCTCGTCTTCTACCATGTCCTGGGAGAGCAGTTTGCACGTCAAATAGTAAGCAGAAATGATAACCTCTCACATCCCCGTCTGGAGACGATTTATGACACTCTTATCTCAAGCTTCTCCTAAATGGTGACCGTTTTATACGGCCATGCTCTCCTTGGGCCATTAAAATCCCATATAAATTTCCCAAATCGGACAGTATCCACTCTGGAGTTTGTGAGGCCTGCAACATTAGGTGTCTCCCCTTTATTCGCGCCCTCTATCGACGGTCGTTCCATCGTCTTCATTCCCTCGGACTTGCTGTTTGTTCTGTGGAGCCAAACTATGGTGCTAGTTGATTATCCCTGATACCAGGGGATTACACCATTCCAGCAGCAAACATGATACATCAGCAACTTGGAATTCGGGCACTAATGATCGCCAGGTCTGCTTTCTCAATAGTTTGTTTTAAAAAAATACACAAGGACGTTCTACGGATAGTCTCCATTTGGTTGTCGTGAAAAAGAATGGATGATTGTGTGCTTGGTTTGAAAATGTACCACCATGGTATAGTTTATATCACGTAAAGTTCAGTCAATTATATGATACAGGGCTACAGGGTAGCGATACAATTGATAAACAGTATGCATCAGTTGTCCATATTTTGCAGTGAAATAAAACGGTTAGAAACTCCAGTGTTTTCACCAATGCATGTTCAAGAAATCATGTTGTCCATCTTAACAATTACTTTTTTTGCAATAGAAAACATATCTAGATATTCTGTTTACAATTGTTATTTATAGCTACTTTTGTTCATAATACATGAGGATATTTACTGAAGACACCATTATGTTTTCTATTCATTACACTTTTTAAGCATAAACCATGAAAAATGTCGTGCATTAAAAAAAGGGCAGGAATCAGAAGCGTAATGAGCGCCATATTCTAATGACGTCACGCTTGACAACAAGGCTGCGCGCCTTTTTGAATGGGATACTCAACGCAATTCCGACGTTTTCTGCTATTTTCTGGTATGATTGCTTATACAAATGTTATTAA
>JAUMHH010068767.1:0-22834 GCA_032359455.1 Chlamys rubida
CTGTTTGGGAAATTATCCGTGCTAAGGACAGGATCCAATCTCTTTGACAAAATCATTTCAAAAATTTTGAATATTACGGGTAAAAGTGTCACCCTCTATAACTTTTCGGGTCGTCTTTCGGTTTACTTTTACCCTTTCCAGTAGTCAGTAGAACCGTGTTGTAATGTTCGTAATACACGGAGAGAAATCGTACACACTGTGGTTCAAACATGGAGAGGACCTAATGGTTCATCCAGGGTTCCCACGTTGTATTTAAACCTAACATTGTATATAGAGGACGGAGAAAATAGGTTTGTTATAAACTAAATGAGTAACGACCTTTTTAATATCCTGATTTTAATTTTTCGATTTCATGACAATTAATCACACAAAATGTATTTATCTTGCCTTGTCATATATCCAAGATTGGAAACAGATATTCTGTGTAAAATTAATTGGTATCAGTTCATGTTCTTTTAATATGTGCAAAATGGATGTTAAGTGGTATTAACTCCAGTAGCTGTGCACATTTTAAATTATGTATTGCTTGAGAATAGAAGTGTGCGCGACAGCGAGGGAGGCCGCCTTTGTTATTCGTTCTGATTTGTCTGATTCATAGCCACGCGCCCAACTCCGCGTGCTGTGTGTTTATTCCGATATTACTACCTTTGTCGTTCCGGTTCATTTCACCATTCTATAGGTATACGTTGTATATGATGTATTCGTACCTGATATACACGCATCGTTAGCATATAACATTTAACGTTTCCTTTGTTGTTATTTCATTAGACTTTTACAGTTGTACAGAGAATGCAGTATTTAATTTTCTATTAGCGTATGTCTAGTACTTCTGACACGTATCAATCAAAACTGAAATATCACACCTGTGTCAGGTACAAAGGGAAACGTAGGTGCTCTTTGTTACCGGGTGGCGAGTGCGCGTGGAAGGTAAACACTTACAGATAAACATACGACCGCATATTACACATTAGGAAGTGCGCTTAGTTCGTAACCTGTATGCAGCTATGTAATCTTACTGCTTATTATTAATCAGCCGTACATCGTATACTTATATTTAAAGTGCATGTCACTGTCGTAACTTGGACTTAATGTTAGGAAATTAGATCCCGAAATCGGTTTGCATCATTTCTATAAATAGAATTCGAATTAAATATTCCTAAAAGCCCCTTGGTCATTCCACCAAACTTTATAAGTGGCTCCTAAATACAAACACCAGATGGTAATGAAAATTTTCACAATACTAACATTATGTCACCTACATATAATCAGTCAGTCCGTGTCTAGTGCGATTTTGAACTGATCGATAGCATATGTAAATTTTACTATTTTATTGCCCTTTTGTTATGACGTAAGCAATTCGATGTCTAATAACAAACGTGTTAACAGATAACAGGCATTGTTCATACATCCGAAGCAATGTTGAATCCTCAGCTTTTACTGTGAGCGAGACAATGTCTTGTATATGATAATTTATAGCTAGCAGAAAGTGTTCTGTGCTGATCGAAAAACGTATTCTTTTGTTTGAAAGTATTTTTCTTCTATCAACTTCTTTCATATTTTGATAATGGTTGTTAATCATTTAAGAATGAAGTACTTTGGTCCTTGTTTAAATTATAGATATACCAATACTAACTAAACTCCCATGTGATATTTACTGAAAGAGCCTCATGAATTGTAACGATTATTTTTGTATTGTAATGTTATTATAGATAGTGCCCTGCTCGTACATTTGCCTTTGTTTCAATAGACTATTATATCTCTGTCCCGGTGTCTATATGAACTGCTGTCACTCTCCTACAACGAGTACAAAACTGCAGGAAAATTACTGTCAATGAGTATTTGCCGTTTAAAAGAAAATTCATCAAATGTAGTATTTTTATATGTGATTTTTTAGCATTTAGACACTTCCGTTATAGGTCCTAATACAAAGTAGTTATAAAATAGGCTTAATAAGTAAAATAGTCTATGCTGAATCTGTAGAAAATGTCCTATAGTGTAAGTATATCTATTTAAGTTATAACATTTAATCTTTTGTTCATGGATGATGACAATTTACAGCTGAGCTGAACAACCTACCACTTCATTTATATTGCTGGAGTCTTTGCGTCATATTAAATCCATTTTCAAAATCATTGTGAAGTCTATTACATGAAGCCTGAAAACGAATGATTAAATTGTATTAGGATTAATAGAAACATTTATTGCAGTATGAAAGTGAATTATTTGATAAAGCTGATATTCATTCAGTTTCACTGGATTAAAGGGTCAACCAACGATAAATCTTATAGATCATTCACGCGTAGATTAAATAGGGTGGCACTTCTACACGATTCCCTGACTTTCGGTCCCGTAGTGATATCGAATATTGTTAACTTCTATCCTAAGATTTTTAGGATTACAAATGAGATTATGGTAAAGTAATGTTTATTAGGACACGTGAAAATATTCAGTAATAATACTTTTTCTATAAATGACAAACATCATTTCACATTTGAACAGTATCGTTGGTACAGTATATGGGAGCCATCTATCACAGCTCCGATAGTAATGACACATGTGATTTGTTTAATTATAAACGTATTCTTTTACCGTTTTTCAGAAGCTCCTTAGTTTGGTTGTAACGTACTCACTCGATATCACATGGATGCATAGATGATATTACCTACCAAATCTCCAAGGTAATACCATATAATACGATTCATGTTTTACTAGTAAGACAGGTAGATGATCGAACCTTATTTTAATTAGATGTTGCCTTGGTTTAGAAGTTGATAGATTGGCTAGCTTTGTTAGCTTTATCAATTTAGAGCAGTCTGAGAATATCTTTTATGCATCACTAATATACCAAGGTATTCATCTGAAGCCACAGATCGTAGTAGGGAGTCGTGTACATTTAAATTTCTCACTTTTAAACAGCATTAACAATACGTTAAGCTAACCAGTGTTGTAATATGTAGACTTGTGTACACTTAGGTAAGTGTTGTAATATGTAGACTTGTGTACACTTAGGTAAGTGTGGTCAATCCACCCCGTGCAGACAGTCTATCGTCTCGGTTACTCTCGTCTTTATTGTGTTTGTCATACACGGATATGTTTAAAGCTTATCGATTATAACTATGCTTGTTATCTATTTTTAATGTCTTACGAAACACAATACTGATTTGTTAGTCACAATGCGTGTTATAAATAGTAGCAGTCGATGTGTTCATCGATGTGATTGATCTTGTTAGCTTGTCCGCAGTTCAATGTGTTTAAGCAGATACTGATATACAGTTTGGTGTATGTTAATGTGTGTGTATAATCTGACCTGAACTACCCGTTACTTATATAGAATAGGTACGGTTGACAGTGGCAGGATAGTGTGCCAAAATGTCCGTCTCCTGCTGAACAGCAACCGTGGACCCCTTGTCACTCCCCGGACCGTATGTTTCTATTATCACGTGTCATCGTTGTGTCCGCACGCGCATCGCCTCTAGACTGTTTATGTTTTGGACTTCTGGGAAGGCAGCTAGGTAACCATTACAAAGCGACCTACCCGTGACGTAGGCACCGTGTTTGTATATATATACCAGGACCACGTGGCTTTGTTATCGTCCCGCCCATGACTCGCTCTGCCGATTGTTTTGGGATTTTCCAGTGGAGATTTGAGTTTACGTGTATTAGCTGTAAAGCCGGCTATCACAACTCTGGTGACTTTTACCGATGAAGGAGGTGAGAGGGACAAGTGTGACCTCCTACATTGATGATGGCGGCTAACGAGGATATACGGGTGTGTGGGGAGAGGCTGAGGTACATAGGGGACAGTATGCACACGGAGTATGGCCAGGCGAATGACCGCTGGACCAGAGGTACGTGTCGCATGGCAAGGGTCTCTCTTCTTATCCTCTCCCTTCTCATCAAAATCGCCACTCATACGGAACACCTCTGAATGGGGCCAAAAGGTAACAATGTAGTACACTAACTATACAGAGATAAGAGATGGTAACTAGTGTCATATGACATAAACAAAACAATGCTTATCTCGATCCCTCTCTATGTTGTAACTACATACTAACGCGCACATAATAAACACCTCCAACTGGAGTTCTCTGTTATTATTAAAACAAAACCTGTCCATAGAGAGTTGATACGAAGGGTACCCTTCATTGAAGGCTTCTCAATTATATTATCACATTAATTGATTCTTAAAGTGGTTTTATTCAAATATTTGAAACTTACTACACTGGTTTTAATTAAATAACTTTTATAATACATTCACTTATGACATGCTATACAATGATGAAGGAGTAGATTTGCATAAAATAGCAATGAACACAATTACGATCAACTATTGAGCAAGAGGTTAATTGTATTGCATTACACCGTAACACACGATACAATAAGCAGCTATAAATAGACGGCAGTCCACCCGGTAGTATTACTACGCAGTACGTGTGTAATACGTCCGTGTTAGCCGGTCTTGTTGATCAACATTAGAAATTCCTCACACGGTATAGCAAATACAGGTGTTAACATCGATAATAAATACAAAGTCTACTACAGCGTAATACATTCTTAACTCTCCAGCGAGTATTTCGCAATATTGACCCACAGCTAAAGCTCACCTGTAGTGCTATTCATGTAACATAACACGCATATGGCTTTAGTTCCAGTTTGACAACAAATATGTCTGAAATAGGTTATCTCTTATGATATTATTCATATGTTATCGTATTGTATACAAGTCTGGCTGCTCACTCTCTGGTGGCACAGTAGCTAGACTTATCAACACACAAAAGACTAAATTCAATATCGTATTGCTTGTTTGTAATTACAGTAATTTGATGGCAAACTGAACACGATTAAACATAACAGGCTGTATCAAACCAGTTTAAAAGTAATCGTGGACACACATACATCTGATTAAAAATGTCATGTTCGATGAGCGATCAACACATCAATCAAGTTTAGTGCCTTTTGACTTTGACCATACAGCTTATGATTTGCATTCAGAATAAGTTTGTATTGTGAATAGGTTTACAAACAAACATGACAAGATAATGATATATAACACGTATTTTTACTATCGGTCATCCCTACATAACATACAGAATGTGTTCAATATAACAAGAAACACCTTAGTGTTTACTACCTGATTGACTCTCCCAAGATGTTGTTGATTTTAACATAACTGTATTTTATATTATACTTGACGGATTCCGTTATACTAATGTACTGTTTTTTGCCTTACAGAATTGTCTGTCTACCTCGTCAAATTCTGTGGAGCCATTCGAGTATACGTGTGCCTGTTTAACAGACTCCTAGTTCTGGCCCTGACCGCTAGTCGTACCAGGTGAGGAGTACTACTATAGGAAGACACGTCCTCACAATAGCCGTCCAGGAGAGGTGTCTGGCGATTCCTCAACAACAATTAAATATGAGGTGTGCTTATCTTATGTAGGTTTTACAAATTTTATTAATGGATTTGCAAATTACTTTAACAAATATCTGTCTGCCCGGTCAATAATAAATATCAGATAATGTGACTCGTTACAGAGGGATTATATGTCGAAGTTCAATAACTAGAACTGTTTGGACCGGAAGTATAACCCGCGCTAACCATGAAAGGAGTTCGTTATACTGGCGCTGTTATACGAATCAAAGGCTTGCAGAGGAGAACGATACGGATGGTAATTAAATGAGGATCTTGTTAAACCTCTGACGGAGAGCAATATGAACGCAGAAAGCCAAAGATTTCTGCGGGTATACATGGATCGCGAGGAAAACAGTTGTTGTACCTGACTATCGAGAAACCAGTGTGATTTGATCGGTGAATAAATGTGATTTTGACAACATGTAGTAACTTGTGTACAAAACATTATTTTACGGGCACAAGATGAAGTCATGACTGTACAACATTTACGTGACGGTGCCAAATGAAGTTAATATGAAGTGACTGCTATAAAATTGTATAAGTGGCAAATTGAGGTTAGTGTGTTTGATAGTGACATTATGCACTGTGTTACTAATTCATGTGTCAGGTATATCATGAAATAAATGTTTAACAACGGGTGTGTTACCAACACATGAAAGGAATATATACAAAAGTGCTAGTGATATGATGGAGACACTGTTTGACATTGTGCAAGGTACTGCAGTGGCAATTGTACCCATGACACGATGCAAGTACTGTTTGGCATTGTGCCTGCTACATGATGACGTTTTGTCTGCTACATGATGAAGATACTGTTTGACATTGTGCTTGCTACAAGATGAAGGTACTGTTGCACAATTGTACCTGTGACGCGATGAGGGCACTGCAGAAACAATTATACCTGTGACACGATGAGGCACTGTGAAATATACAGTTTGACATTGTACCTGTTACCTGATTAAGGTACTGATGTGACAATTGTACCTGTTACCTGATGAAGGTACCGTTTAACAATTGTACCTGTGCCATGATGAAGTTACTGTTATGGAATGTTGTCTGTACCAGTGACGTTTTGAGGCATTACAAACAAATATTTTCAGGAAGGAACTAATATTCGGTAGACTGCATTCAATGCGTCTAACTCAAGTGCGTATTTCCCCAGAGATCCGTGTGTCTGGGGTATTCAGGATGTGTTCAGAGATGTGTTCGTAACGACTTGTTGTCAGGCTGGGTTTTCAGCATTGAGATATTGTATTGGCTTTACATTAAGACAGGTATTTTTTGTTTTTGTTCTTTTGTTTATTTTTTATTTTTTTAATGTATTTTTTTGTTTTAATAACTATTAGATAGGTACCCGTCTGAATCCGACCCACGTTGATAGCGTAAATCATCGGGCAATACTATCGAATTCAGGGTAAAAGCATCACCGGACAATATAATTGTTCACCTAGTTAACCCACGGTCGAAATGTAAATCATCGAACGATACTTCATACATCATATTCACTAATGCGTAATCTTAGTCATATATTTTGCTACCTGAGGTATTTTCAGACATAGAGAAAGTCAAATTCTACCAATTCAACATCTTGATTCTCTCAATTGTCCACGTTAACAGAAATCATTTTGGTGCCAATGTAATAATGACGGTGTTCACTTGTGTTGGGTACTGCATACACAGAATACAAACAGACCTCTAAATACCGACAGAGGTATTATAACAGTGACGTATTAGGTTATATATGGGATGTGATCCACACTTCCAACCTAGGTAACAGTTATCAGGGTCTGACTGTATTCTGTAGGTATGTGATACCCACGTTTCTGAATCTCAGCATGGATTTTAGGTTAGAGATTAATGATCGAAGACTGTGAGATGATGCGTAAACAGTGATAATGTTAGTCATGCTTTGTGAGAGAAGTTGTGAGCGGCGGGTGATTCGCGGAAGCTATTGACTGTGATAGGTGGTTTGTGATAGACTTTTGGTATGGCAGTATATGTGGAAGGTTGTGTTTTATACATACAATGGCGATCGGATAATAAAAAAAAATAAAAGAATTTGAGAAGCGTTTGTTTTTTTCTCTTCAGAATTGACATATCTGCTGTTGATATAAACTAGTGTTGGTACACAGCGAGCTCCTTCTGCCAGAGACCTATATATATATATTGTATGATCAGCTGAAAGTGTTGCAGGTATTGTCTCCAAAACAATACGCTATCTCTGTCTTTTGTTTTATTTTTTATATTTAATTCCAATCAACCCGAGAAAGGCCTAGAGACGCTATCTCTGTCTTTTGTTTAATTTTTTATATTTAATTCCAACACAAGGACTTCTCAATGTTTTCTTTATATACTGTAACATATAGGTCTCTGCTTCCGTGTCAGTTGTACGGTGGTGTTGAACATATCACCAATGTTTAGTTCTATAATTAAGCAATTTACATGAACATGTTACCCATGTGTAGCTTCATGGTGAAGAAATTCAAAAAGATTGAAAGTAACCTTTAGGATTTAAACGACTTGGCGGTATTGTTTTGGAGACAATACCTGCAACACTTTCAGCTGATCATGTGTGTATTTTACGGCATTGCTTAAAGCGGGTCTGGAAGGTAGGGTATTTAATGTAAAGAATGTCTTAAGCATATTTATTGATTAAGGAAAAGCATTAATTAATCAGGGAACTGCTTGAGTTAATTTTGAAGCACTCTTTGCTCTTTACACACAGTACTAGGTCACGTGTGTTACGTTGTATCTTACAAACGTTTGTTTCCATATGCATAGGTATCTTGACAATCAGGTCAACGTTTGAGTCTATACAATAGAAATACTACACGATATAAGATATATTGCGGCTTATGTATGTAAGTTAACAGATAAGGATATACAATAACGTCAACACACAAATAGTATCGGAAAAATACAAAGAGACAGCCACAAGAACCAAAACACCAGAGGAGAGGTAAATGTTTCGTACAAAAAATATGACGGTTATGTAAGCTGCTCCGGGATAAGCATATTCTCATTAAAAACATATATCACTTAAAAGTTGATTAAATCAACAGTCAAACCGGGTTTCACTTCCGGTTTTAAACAATGGACACAAGCATTAAGACAAATAGGCCTTAGTATTTTGCTCAATGGATCATATTGATCTGCATTTATACAGAAACAATTACCATTTATTTGCTAATCTTCTCAATCACGTTGGATCGTTTGTCAACAGCGCGGCTGTTTATTCCAAAATGACCATCGCTACTGATATGGTGAATAAATCGAACACGAAAATTAATAAAATCAGTTTTGTATGCCTGTGTAGCATGTAACTAAACGGAGTAGGGAGTTACATGTTAGACATCTGTGTGGATCAAATCGACGATCGAAGTGTCTCGCCATACACAGATCGTGTCAGCAAGGCCTGGTCTGGTGCAGTGTCATTTAACGCTGGGTGAAATCGGATAGGCCAATACAGGCATTATTGTTACAAACACAACAGCAACGTCAGGAGGCGACTGTCAATGGACGGCATGTAAATAAACCAACAGGGCTTACGTCATCATTGTGAATGATTATTTATTTCCAGTTTAGATTTATGGTACACATCATATCACTTTAAGGGGTTCCAGATAGGTTGGATTTAAACATGTACGGTATTCTAGCTGAAATATGACAGCATTTATATGGGTTTATATGCTGTGCATGTCTTTATTTTAGAATAAGATTAATGTTCAGTCGAGGAAACTCGATCAATTAATTGGTTTGGTTCATATTAATTTCATGGACAAGTATTATCAATATTGAAATAACGTTCTTTCATCTCGAATCAAAATGTTCGAAACTGAAACCTATACATAGTTCGAGAAATAAACCACACGGGAAATAAAGGATTTGTTCAACTTCCATGCCCAATGGTTGAATGTCAGCCATGTACTACTTTTCGTACCGCCGACTATTTTGTAATTATTTATGAACGATTACTGAAACAATATCTTTTCGTCATTTTAATTATTACGAAATCAAACATGACGTCTTTTGTGTTGCATCAGACTATCACTGTTCGAATTATACAAAGTACCGAATCTAAATAACAAATCTATATACACGTCTGAATGTCTATATATGGCAAGGTATATATAAATAGTACATTATGATAATTTTTATATAAATAATTTATTTTATGTCTGTCACGGTAGCAGTTGTTAACCGCTTGTCCACTTTCAAAAACATTGTGACGCACGTTATATTCCTAACAATAGACTGTTCTATGTACTGACGTAAAATTGTGAATTCATCCGGAAATAGATTAAATGACAACAATATGACAATACTTTAAAAATAACTTTTCAAAACTGATTCAATTTGGCCTGCATTCATTACACCATACGATATTCTGTATATATTTGGCATTGTATCTATATATAGTACAAATGGTCATATTTTTAGATATATCACATATGTAAATATGTCACTATAACAGTCGTTAACATATTGTCAACTTACAACACAAATGTGACGCTGATAATATTTCCTTAACAATAGAATGTCACCTCTTCTGAACACTGACGTAAAACTAGGCTTGCATCCAGAAATAAATTGACTAACAACAATAATGACAATAACTTAACAAAATAAATTTCAAAAATGATTCAATTTGGCCTGCATCCATAACGCCGTATGATAATACGTATATATATAACAATGTATATCTATATACAGTACATATGATACAATGTAAATAAACATATCTTTGACTGCCACCGTTACAGTCATTAACATGTTTTCCGCTTACAATACAAAGTTGCTGCAGATAATACGTCCTCATCGTGAGAATGTAAAGTCGTCTGTACACTTACGTAAACATAGATTTTGATCAGGAATTAAAATGTATTGACAGTAATTTAAAAGTGAATTCCAAAACTGATTTATTTTGACCTGTATCTGTGACACCTGGAATAAGGTATACATATGAGTATAAGTCACCTTTTGAAGTATAAACCTTAAAGTGTACAAGTCTGTTTTGTTATCATCTCAAGGAAGTTAGTCTTTGCCTTGTTGTTATTACCCCAGTTCTCGCAATGAGGACATGACAGTATTTGGATTTGTCCTCGATTTACATGGTGGATGTCGTTGATGAAACAGAATACGCTTACCATTGTGGAACTCCTGGTCTTATTTTCCTTTGTACTTTTTCAAGGATCTCGATATAAATATTTCCTTTGTTCATATTATGCCCTAGTTTTATCGATTTTAAACTCGAATTACGGTATTATTTTGTTTTTTTCTATGTTATTAACATTCAAAGGATATCAGCAATTCAAATAAACACAATCAGGAGAGTTGAGGAACAGCCTAAGATATAAGCCCCTCCATTACCCCCATATGTGTGCGTACGTGTATGATGGATGTTGTTTACTCTACTTGTTATTAGTTCGACGGTATAACGGTTCAATTATAATGCTTTTACAGCATAGATACCGTAATACCCTACCCGGATTCTACTGTGCGACAAAGGTGAGGTGTTTTGCTGAAGGTCACAATCACACCTCGCGGTCCGTGTGATATGACCCAACGACCTCGAGTAACGGCTTATATCCTTTTTCACTTTAATACCATTCAGGACGAGTGCACCTATTTATTTCCTTTTTGTATTCGATTTCAGTTCAAGTTTATTCCGGGAGCCTTACGACCCATAGGTATGCATACATATAATACATAATATTACATACATATTTGGAGAGTGATCTCTCATGACATGCATACAGAACACAGAAAGTAACATATACATGTCTGTATAAGATACACAAACAATGGTGCTCCTTTTACATGTACACGGTATCGTAAGTTGTGCAGACTGTTAGTATGGCAGGTGATTATACACAAAACGTTCCTAAGTATAGCCCTTAGGTTACAGGTCAATGTCTGCTCAGGTTTAGTGGTGAACCGCTAACCGCTAACTAGTCCCCTCCACCTTTGCAAATGTCTTAAGTCTTATCAACTTAAGTTCAGAATAAAATGTGAATCTCATATGTGTAAACATGACAACTGGAGGTCAAATTGTAAATAATTGATGTTTTAAAAAGATAACTTGAGGTCAAGATGATAAGCACTTGTATATTGATATGACGTTGTGAGGTCAAAGTGTGAATAATTCATGTTTAAATATGACAACTTGAGTTCAAAGTGTGAATCACTTAATATGTTAAAACATGACAATAGCAGTTCAAAGTGTGAATCACTTATGTTAAAACATGACAATATCAGGTCAAAGTGTGAATCACTTATGTTAAAAAGTGACAACCTGAGGTCACGATGTGAATCACTCATGTTCATAAGAGACAACTTGAGGTCAAAGTGTGAACATTTTATGTTAAAACATGACAATTTAACGTCAAAGTGTGAATCATACACTTTTGTTAAAAGTGACAACTTGAGGTCAAGAAAAGAATCGATTATGTTCATAAATGACAATTTGTAGTCAACGTGTGAATATCTTATGTTTAAAAGTGACAACTTGAGGTCAAAGTGTGAATCACATATAATATTGCAGACATACAGTTGTATGTTGATAACGACCAGCCTGGCAAGAAACGCATGCTTCCATCTTGTATATAAATCTAGGTGCTACTCATTAACTTATATAAGTAATGGTAAAAGGACGCTTACACTTTGTATCACTGAATTTCAGACATTGTCCGTGATCTGGACTGACCTCAGCTGTAAACAAAATCAACACACATTGTTGATATACTGTAAGCGGACTAAGAATATAAACGATGGGATAAGCAAGATTCCTATTTTTTAATAGAACTGTGAAATTATTTTTCTATTGCAGTGTCAAGCTGACGAGACAAAGGAGTATCTAAGTACCTGTGGTCAATAGCCGATTTAACGTCTATTACTTACTTCAAATCGTATCTTTATTCAATAAGCAAAATAATTATAACAAACATACAATATACGATTAGCAGAGTCTGACTCCTCGAGTAACCCTCATTAACGAGCTTAAGTTCTGATAGAACGACTTACAGCTAAATCAACGCTTTCCGAGGTCAATAATTCAGCCCAGGTCATTGTTGTCATATCACCTGTCTTTATTATAGACATTTACATATTGGCTGTTAAAAGAGCCACGGCAACACTTCAATTATCATTACTTTCATTTTCAATACATGACGACTACGTTTTTTTCAGTTTTATCATTTCCCGCTGTAGAATTAACTTGAAAGGGTTAGAATTTCCATTATCAGTCGCTTATATATAGTTATATTTAGCCAAAGACGAGGCTTACCTCATCTCTTGACAGAACCAACGGAAGGTCGGCAGTGGGAGCTGTCGATACTGGCAGCACGCCAAACCTACCTTGTTAGGTAGGATATGTGGCAGAGCTATAGTACTTACTAAATCACAGCATGTTATAGATCCAAGGATCTCACTCATCACAGTGGACGTTTGATAACAAAATAATTGATCGTTTTAAAAATTGGCATTCATTATTGATATTACGAATTTGTTTCGGTGGCGTTATCATACAAGCTCATTCAGTTGCTAGTTGTCTTTGTTAAAGCATTAAATAATTAGGATACGGACTAATGCTTATGTCATATTCGGTAGAAATCAGTGTAAAAAAAGGGCTCGATTTGTTGACATATAAGATGAGGGTACCAAGAATGGAGCAAGTTCCTGTGTATCATGCAGCATTTTCATTTTGTAATAAAACCGAAAATTGAAAATATTTTCTTTATTACAGTTTGACGAAATTGGAGCAATTTGTTTATCTGTGTACATTTTGTATGTGTGTTGCTCAATAACTTTTCATCAATTTTTTCAAAATAAAAACGAATTTGACATGAAACGATTTTTTTTTAAAATACTGTCAGTTATTTTTATAAACTGACTAATATTAGTACAATGAGGTGTCCCGTTCTGGTTACCCGCCTTAAACATCCAATTAACTCAACTTTAACTCAATTAAATACGCTCTATTAATAAATATATTGAAATCTGTAGATCCTAAATTTGTACACGATTCTTCCTTATTTATACAACAGTTATTAGAACTGAGGAGAGTGGTCTTATTAAAGTGGAAAAAATAACTCGGGGATACATTTAAATAAACATTAAAATGATTAAAATGATTAAAATTCCAAAAGCATTATATTAAAAAAATATTGTTCAGCTATTGAATAGGAAATATAAATATTTACCGTGAACGAATGTTTCATTTCCGATTATTCAAAAGGTATTTTTATTCATGTATACACCTGGAAACTTTCATGACCTCATGACTTTCACCGAAGCCCTCGTGCAATATAACACCCGCATCGCAGGTCATATGTTTTAACTGTACTATCAGGAGGCATTAAATATATGTATACTGTCATATATGTGTACATTTAATCTGATAGGTTATAGGCAGTGAGTCATTGGTATATGTCAGTAAAACGAGGTCAGATTTGTAGAAATCGACGGATATTTCTATACAAATCTTAAAAACTTAAGAAAGCATACAGTACGTGGAAAGGACTAAAGTTTAAGTGTTAAATATTATGTTACATAAAAAGACATGTCTGATACATTGTATATTGAATTTTGGAATAAGTGTGTTTAATTTGGAACCTATATCATATTGTTCGATAACATTTAAATAAAAACATTTGATAAATAAAACACGCAATATATATCACGGAAGTAAATATGGTTTATACAAAATACACGGTAACGGGACATTTACATGGTTTAAATCACGTTCATTGTGTGAAGTCAACCGGGAGTACGATATTGAATGACTGAGAGCACGGACAGCGGTCTGAAGCCGGATATTTCCTCTTGTTTCCACTTCTATTTTTGTATGCTTACGGATTACATTCAATGAGTTATGGAGAAGAGGACGGAGCCTAAGACAGCAGTATTGGCTGTTCAACGACAGATAATAGATTGTGACGTGATCGCTGTGTCTAGGGAACAGAGATTAGTATTAAAGTGCCAGCAGATTCATCATTAGTTACAGGCAGATCGTTTACCTAGTATGGACGGCTGTAACCAATAACATACATCATTAATTACAGGCAGATCGTTTACCTAGTATGGACGGCTGTAACCAATAACATACATCATTCACGGTCATAGACATCCTTACACAGAGGAAACATATATTAATTTTAAAACTTACACCGTAGAAAATCTATTACACAAAAAGATGCTAGCATTATAAATGTCTAATACAACTGTTAGTATGATATCTAAATATTGTAACACACTAAAACAAAATGGACATAACAACATAAAATGGGAAACAACAACACAAAAACGAGACAACAAAACAATGGAAGGCGACAACACTGAAACAAAAGGGAGACAACAACACTAAAACAAATGGGGAACAACAACATCCAAATGGGAGACAAAAATATCAAAATGGGAGACAACAATACTAAAACAAAAAGAAGACAACAACATCATATTGGGAGACAACACCACTAAAAAAAAGGGGGGGGGGAGGAAAAAAACAAGAAGGTACATGGCACAAAAAGACACCATAACAAAGGGGAAACGGTTGGAGCCGAGGAGATATCGAAAACAAACAGATAAAAAACAATAGGAGTCGAGGACACAGCAAAACAAATTAAAAGACAGAAACCGGACCCGAGGAGACTTCAAAACAGCAATAGGAACAAAGAAAAATACCTAATCAATGATACATTGAAACAAAAGGAAAAAAGGTCATACAGTAAAGAATCGACAAAACAAAAGGAAAGACAACATCAGGAACTGAGGAGACATCGAAACCAAAATTGAAGACAAAAGCAGGGACCAAGGAGACATCGAAACAAAAGACAACATCAGGAACTGAGGAGACATCGAAAAAGGAAAGATAACAACAGAAACCAAGGAGAGAAAAAAGGATCTCAAATTATGTAATCAGTTTTTTTCTCAAATCAGTTTTTTTAAAGAGTTTTCATGGCTATTAAACCGATCTGTCAGCAAAGCACCTCTCGTAAAAGTCCCTATAGTTCGATAGTTATTTATCATTACGACAACGCCTAAGTGTTAACAACCATAAACATAAAAAAATATGTAATTGGTCGCCGCAGAGAAGCAATTTTAATTTACATCAATATATGCCAAACTTGAAAGGTGAACATTTGACATCCATAGTTAAGACAGAGCCTGTGTGACGATTGGGTATCGGTCCTGCTTGTCGCTTTACAGAGGAATACCGGCTAATGTTACCACAATTAATTGTAATTAGCAACTTGATCCAGATGTCTGCCAGATACCCTGGTGAAACGGACAACAACACGTGTTAGAATTGGCACGGTGCTACAATTACTGCAATCAACTCATTCTGATGAATAGAGCCAGGAAATCTGACGACAGGTAAGCGGTGTGTCATCCCTATAAAAGATATATCTTACGGTGCGTACGCATTCTTATTAAATAGATCACACTGAAGCCTAGTCATCTTTAACTTTACACAATAAGCTCGGGTATATTAAAAGAGAATATTTAGAGAGAAGATATACCGCACAAGGCACAAAAAGGAACCAATGTGAATCGAATACAAAAGAACATGATGACCCCCTCCCCTGGTATAAGGTGGAGGGAGTCTTGAATAGGTATCATTAGACTTACTTTAATAAATCCCTGATATATACATTTTGACGTGATGATTTTTTTGAAGCTAGATACATATACAGAAATATGGATTTCTTGAACCACGTCTCACCTCTGTCATGACATAACTGGTGTATAAAGATCCCTACAGTGGTGAGTGGTGTAACTATTGCATGTTAAGTTCATAGTCGTGAACAACACACATATTGCAACTATTTTAAACAAGTTTAAGGCTAAATTAAAAACTTCTAAACATTCGACGATCCTTTAACGTTGAACGTTTGTAAAGCAAAGTCTCTTCTTGCTCTTTGATATGCTAACCAAACGTGGCACAGGAAACTGATCGAGTGTGTCAAACATTGGCCAGCATTTAATTCCACTAAATTGTAGCATTACTGGCAAATGGAACATGTGGTAAAACAACCTGGATAATTATTACAGATGTCATAACTATAATATTTCTCGAAAGATGTCAGAATCGAAAATGCACGGAAATAACTTGACAAGTAGTGTTTGTCAAAGTGTGACACGACTACCATCACCGGAATAGGGTTCTATGGTATACGTTATCATGTTACAGGAAACGGCAAAACGGTGATTGTTCTCATTTCATGTTTCCATTACATTTCATGATGTTTGTATCCGTTCTTCTGACAAGACAAGGTACTAACGTATACTTTGCCTTCATTACTGAATCACTTTGACAAGGAAAAGTGGATTTGTAAAGAGAATACTAGATGAAGGATGTTTGTAGAAATTCTAGGTAATGTTATTGTAGATCCATATGATAATATTAAGAGTCGTAGTGCAAGTACAATGGTTGATTTGCTATAATTATCATAATACTTACCATACACATCAAACCTTCTATAGTTCATGGTTCACTAAAACGCGTTCATAATAATGCTTATGTTTAGCTTAGAATGTATATATCAATTATTGAGGCATGCACCTAAAGACGTGGAACCGCTTAGTACCTAGCTTTACCATTAGCACCAGCATGGCCGACTTGTTCCGGGTGTCGTATATAGGGAGACCCGGCTATATAGACCACCTAATAGAGGGCAAGTAATGTCTTAGTAGAAAAATTGTGTCTACCAACATGGCTATGGCTACAAAATCAAACCATTTGGGTACATACTTTGTATATAGTAATTATATGGATATATTTTTCTAACTGTCGACCAAAACATATTGTGCAATGAAGAGGACTTAGAAAAAATATGAGATAAGGCGATACACTTTATTTTATCAAACGTTTTTTTTTCGTTAATAAGGGCTCATACTGCAGTTTTTTAAAATGAGGATATAATTAAACTGTAGGAAATTTAGACGGATTTCATTTTAAGAAAAAGAAGGCCATATAATGTAGATACATATAAAGTACATGTAGTTTAAAATATGATAATTATCAGAAGCAAGAAAGGGTAATACGTTATACCTTAATAAGGCAAGATAATGTAGTTACAATGGAACTTAATCTGATCCTATCTTTATAACGCAACATACTAAAGTTTAAAGATATAAATAAGGTAATTTACTTTTTTTTTTATTTGAGAACAAATTATATCTAAATAATGCAATATAATATAGTTAAGTATAACAAATTATATCTAAATAATGCAATATAATATAGTTAAGTATAACAAATTATATCAAACAAGACATCAAAGTTAAGTAAGCTAAAACAAATTCTGTCAAAAAGAAACAAGACCCTACGTTAAGTACCGACAATTTATATATCAAAGCAAGGCAAGATAAAATAGAGCAAACAAAATAGTATATAAATAAGGTAATAAGGAAAACAAATTATATCTTTATAAGACATGACCCTATATAGAACAACACACAGATGTCTAAATGTGAATTAAGGGGTGTTACGTACCTGATCCTGTTTCTACAGTAGTTTAGACAATTTTGCTTCCATCTTTTTGGCCCCTACCATCACCAACGGGTCCTAGAAGAACGAAACAGCTTTATGATGCAGTGTAATTAATTTTTGGCATATTATATATATTACCAACTTTTTAAATGTGCATCACTTATTTGTGTTTTTGTTACGATCATCTTTAATTAATATCTCTTAAACAAATCAAGCCACCCCTTTCTCACAAAGTTAACAATGATACTCACCGTTGCACTATTGCAGTCCCTCCTCAATAGCCCTTCAGTGCCTTACTCTCTGAAATAAGCTGATATTGGATATTTCCATACTATATCATTAACCTGTGCAACTCTGCAAATGTTATCAACAAGAAATTGTTTATATGAGATATGATGTTTGTGTCACCAGTCAACCATGTAGTTCTCTGGTTCTATTGTATGGCTCGAACTGGTTTGTTTGCCTGCGCTTCTGTATCTCTGTTATTCTGTCATCCAGTAGTACCTTCTACGTAATACAAAACACATATCTGAAAAGGCGAGTATAAGCTTTAAAGATCCTCAGTGATTTCTATAAATATATATATAATCACTATATATAAAATATAACCTTTTCACTGTACGGAACATGGGGAACCATCGACCGAACAACCACAACAAAGACGTCATCACCTGTATGTTCGGGGACGTTATCAATAAATTGCCCTTCTCTATTCCACTACATGCTCGTAAGAGGTGACTTATGTTGGACCCCTGCATACCCATTGTTTTTTGTGCCTTGTTATTGCGGATACAGAAGACATCAAAGCTGATCTGCTGTCTATTGCACCGCGTGTTACTCCTATTCTTTCCCTACCTTGTATTTACGGCAGTTACTCCTTAATCACATCTGGTTAGCCAAAGTTTCCTCTGGTCCTGACACCAGACTTGGATATTTTGACAGATTGATGCCTGTTATGGCCCACACTAGACATCTTTCCGGGCCAGATGACCAGGTGAAGATATATCAGAGAGATGTCTGATTTGGTGAATGGCCCCATCATCTGTGGACACTGTTTGTGTATGAACTCAGCTGTTGTCAGCACGCAAACCCCCTAAATAAACTTAAACATTGAGACATAAGACCTCAAACATGTAACTAACTAGATATATCAATACATATGATGTGCCCTTCGTCTCAGTAATGGGTCTGGCCCGTTGTCAGTATAATGTGACCTGGTGGAGTACTGTGCTGGGTGTCTTTCGCTAGATATCTAAGGGAGGTAATATTCTAAAGGCAGCATCAGTGTCATCGCAAGGAAGCAAATACACCAACATACCGCCTCACCACATACGTACACTTGTCACAACTCGGCAGATTCCGTACCTACAACAAACGAGATATTGATGAAGGGTACCGGAATCAGCCGATACACACATCTTAACGGAATGAAAGTAGTTCTTCTGATTATTTACATATTTGAATAAGAAATTTAAGTGTTTGCATTTTAATAAATAATTGATCTCATTTATTGGTGTATGGCTTAACGAAAAAGACTCGCATTCAAAACCGTTTTAAAAGTTTCTTTATAAAATGCAGTGTTACATTAATATAAATGTAATAAATTGACGTTCCTAAAACTGGAAAAAGGATACATGCATTTCAAATTAGATTATTTTTATACGTCTCTCACATTGTAATTCATCTGACTAATCAATTATATACGGAGATGAGATAACGCTCGTGTCTAAACGGTGATAACCAGGAGGAAGACTTGGCCGCTGTCAATGGAATGGCAGCCGCGATAGTCGATCGCTCGATATCACACGGTTGCGTAATGTTCTATATATGAAATGATTTCTGCTTTCTACTCCACTTCACACGTTGGAAGGAAATGAAACGGAATTTACGGCAATAAAATGCACAATTGTAATCCTCGCGTTATCATAATGTCGTGAGTCAGGCGGGAATGAATTGTGCCTACAGAGAGGTTTGTGGGGGTAGGGGGTATTTACCATAGACGCTGAGCGTTAGCTTGCATTGTACAGCGCGTAAAACACGTGAGGGCTATGTATGGTCCATTTCATTCACTCTCTCTTTGATCAGACAATTATGACCATCGAACACCATGACAACCAAACACCATATGACAACCGAACACTATGACAATCAAACACCATTCGAACCAAACACCATTCCTTTATGAACTTCAACAATTGTAATGGTAAGGAATTTACAAAGGGACGTTCTTTTCACAAATCGCTCCTCGTTTTGGTAAGACGTGGTTTAGTGTGTACTCCCATCTTGCTCCTCCTTGTCGGCGCCGCTTTCAGCTCCCTCGAGTATTGTCAGATAAGCGTTAACTTGGTAAGATTCTCTATATTAGGATAGTGACGTCACTGTTGCAGACTGATAGTCTAGACGTCGGAGAGCGAGTTACGTGAAATCCATTTGTGCAACCTTTAAATTCAAATGTTATATGTAGATATTTTTTATGTATGAATTCGGCGAAAGCTTAAAGTTAACAGCACAAGACAAATATATATTTATTGCATGATTAAATTGATTTTATTTAGGAAATAACGATATAGTTTTCAGGATTTTCCCTTTTTGCAACTTTATAATACATGTTGATTGGTCAATAAAAACAGTGCAATACCAAGAAGCGCTTCAATACGTACATGTGAGTCATTTCATTGAGCCAATGTCAGTTAAGACAAATAGCACGAAGATAACTAGATGAGTGTTCTGTTGTGTTTGCTCTTGGGTATTGTTCCTGAAATACCATATCGTGATTGTGTTATCCTTTGTTTAATATTCTGGTAGAACTGGGTTGAAAAAAGTGGAACAGCGATCACTTTTCAACGTTGAAAAAAGAAATCCGTTGATAATACTGTTACATAGAATTAAGTAATGGATATTTATTTTAACTACCTGAACCTTAATTTAGGGTGCTGTGGCACTTATTGTCTATCTTTATATCCGGTAAACAAGTTTTCCCAGAATGCACTACGGACCCTTCCATACATCTTTGTAAACTGAACAACATTATGTCTTTTTTCATCTTCCTTCATAGAAGGGAAAGGATTATTTCCATAAAAAGTACTTCAAGATGGCTCGCTTCAATAGTAAGATATTCAAGAATCTTACACTAAGGGTCGAGATTCCATTGACATCCCCGCCGTGGGGGATGATTCTTTTCTCCTGTCATTCCCATACCATGTTTGAAAGCAATAGGTTTTCCGCATTTGTAATATCTTCATCCGATCTCTCCCAACAAAACTTATTGTGACGTCATATTTTATAGTTCCCGTGACGTCATAATGTGGGTACCCCCCACGTGCTATATGTCATACCCAAGGAGGTGACAAAGGATTTTCCAATCTTTCACTTAAGTGTTTAAGATTACTAAAAGAAATGAAAACGTCGACATAAGATATTCAAAATGACCGTCATCAATGACAATGACAATTGTTTTATTCTCATAAACAATACAGTGTAGAGAATGCATATATACAAATGGGTGACAATAATACATGGTGGAACAGGATGGACAGATAGAGAAACAATACAATTCTGCTTTAATTGGGCTCAAACGTCATTGAATCTTAATCAATGTGACATTAACTGATTCGGTGCTTTAGAAAATGGCGAACGGAACAGGTTGTAAAGAGTCTTAGAAGTAATACAGTTTGTACATTAATCAGTATTGTTTGTGTTAAGTTAACAATCGACAGCCCTTGGAATTAGGTACTATGTACAACATATTGAAAGTAAACAGTCTTTACGCTTGGCACATGCCGTGGGAACAACAAACCGCAACCTTGATCTGTCTTAGGAACATTGGGCAGTCTTAGGAACTGTTCCAAACCAGTCAGAATCCCACCAGCTTTGTCTCCAGTTATAGCCAACATGGTCACGTTTATTTGGACATTTACCAAACTGTTCAAAAAAAAGTCAACATCCCAGCGGCCTTGTCTCGCGTCTAAACCATGTGGTCACGTCTGGCCGGACCTTACCAACACACAGTGACCAGTCTTAGAGGTCAAGATTGATCAGACGTGTGGCACAGATCGGGCTATATTTGGAACCGCTACCATATGGCGATCATTTTATCTTGAACGCAAGGATTAGATGTAAAGACGTCTTAAAGTGGCTGATGGTGAACATGTTTGCGTTATAGAAATCTACGGTATTCATTTAATCATTATGCATAGTTCCATAAATTGCGTCATGTTTACGCCATTAACACAGTCGAGATCGTAGTGACCGTCAAAATGTAAGAATGCAACAAGGTATGGTGAAAACATATTCGGTTTTGAAAAGGCTCTCCAGGAAGTAAAATAGACATCAAAACCGGAAGTGACATCCCTAGTCTATCCTAACCAGAGTTTGTGGTCTATTCGCGGATCGAGCACCTGTCAATAAGAATTATCTGGCCTTTGCCTCGATCCTCTTATGTCTGTGGTTCTCACCACAGCTTTGGTCCGACTTATACCTGATTAGCTGGGATTACCTCCCCGATCGTAACCTTGCCCGGCTGCAGTCAATCGAACGTACACAAATGTTTGTTATGAAACTAGCGAGGCGTACCACCAATTAGTCACCAGCCGTTAGTCACTGTTATAGTAACCCAGTATATCAACTATCAACAACTTTAAAAACTTTTAACCGAAATAAAAGAAGAAGAATTATTACGAAGCCTGATTTTAAATAACTGAAATTACCCAAAATACCACCACCACCAATAAAGCTACACTTAACTTATACACTTGTACACTTTCCCACCCAAGCTTCCATACAAACACAACTTCTCTTTTTGAAAACTCCACCATAAACAATTCCGTGAGAAAATTACGTCGTTTTCTCAACAAATTATGACGTTACTCTCACAAACCAATGACGTAACAATCAATACCTGCTCACAAGAGAAGATAACTCTGCAATAC